>JALDNG010000134.1:580000-757500 GCA_024349245.1 Neodontobutis hainanensis
CTCACGCTGCCGTTGGTCAGAGGCTCGGGACTCAAGCCCAGAGACTGACGGTACAAGGCGTCGTCTTTGTCCAAACAGCACGCCCTGCCCCCCTCGCGCCGCGCCGGGACGTCCTTACACGACATGATGCCGTTGTCTATGGGCAGAGAGCAGATGAACGGCCGCTCGTCGTCTTCATCCGCCATGTAGTAGGGCTTTGGTAACGTGATGCCCGTCATGCTGCGAGTGAACAAACACAGTTAAAACACTGATAAAACAATATTCTTCAAAGGTTTAATGCGGGCTGGGACCTGACTTAAGAACATTGTTGAAGATGTCCAGGAAACGTCTGATTTAATCCATGTTCTGAGCTGTAAATCTGAGAGATCCAACAATTTGTCCAAAGAGCACTTTATAAGCGTCACTGACTGACCTTTTTTTATTTTTTAAAGACAATGGGAAAGAAAAAGAAGAAGAATGTAAAAAAAAGAAGAGGATTGATTGCAAGGGACACCTAAATTATTTCTCAGTAATACCTGTCTGTGAATAATACAGCGTCTAATGTGATCATAAAACCAGGATAAAGTGGCAGCTGCTAGATTTAGAGACGCAATTAAATTAAAGATTTAAAGTGTAATAAAATGTGTCATTAGAGATTATTAAAGAGAGCTTACTTGGACTTTTACAGATGTGAACGGGACATAGCATTAAGTAAAGACACCACTGTAAAACAAATTCAGTTCAAATTAAAACGTTAAAATCCAAATACAAATAGTTATTGCACACATTAAAAGATATCTTCAATAAAATTCTGGGTTTTACAGATAAGATTTAATTTCTGCATCTACATATTCAAAAACCACATGAAAAAGATAAATCTGACGTTTTTTTTCTTTGTTTCCCTGAACGTAGCCTGAAAAAAGCTGTTGCAGGAAACACATTGTTAAACTATTCTGTTTTCAAATGGATAATCAAGGGAGTACGCATTAGCTCGGTCACGGCTCATTACCTGATTGGTAATCAATGCACGAGTCCTTCATTATTAGCGGTCATTATGTGAAGCAGATGGAGAGCAAAAATTTCAATGAGTGACAAAAATATGAATAATTTTATAAAAAGTATTTAAAAGTGCTTTAGTGTTGTATTTTAAAGCTACAAATACAAACAGGTGAGTTACAGGTCTCAATCTCTTAAAGCTCATTGTAACAGGAACCATCTGTGAAAGAAATGAGCTCTTAAGACCTCATCTAGGATCTAAAAGGAAGGATTTAAATAGATGAGAAGGATCCGCCCACTGCGAGAGTTTGGCCAATCACAGCTCGCTTTAAGTAAAAAGGAGCGATCCCATTGATCGACACTGATTAACCAGTATTGTAATCATTTGGAGGTTGTGACTCCTCCCTCTCCATCCTCTTAACCAATCACAACCTTCCTCCTCTATGAAGCCACTCCCTCATTTGGTGAAAATCCAGTGAAAAAGGATCATCCCCTTCATTAGTATTTATTTTATTAATAATACAATCATATATATCATACACTGTCAGAAACTAGCTTTCATTCCCTTTCTACTTCATCAATCAGAAAACACTATACTGCTATTAGTTGAAGGGAAAAATAATATTATAGAGGATTGTGAGGGTTGATAATGCACTTTCATTAGAGAGACAGCAGGTCTGGGGCCAAAGACCGAGAGCTTCTTTGTGACGGGCTTTAATCCAGAGCGAGCCGATGTTAAAGGCCACGCGACAGAAAGAGAGACCGATGAATGTAGCGCCGGTTAGCAATTACCTGCGACCTGGTATTTGAGACGGCACTTCCAGCGAGTGCTCGGTCAGGCCTCTTCGCGCTCTGTGTGTGTAATGAGAGGGATGTTGTGAATGGGATCAAGGACGAAGAGCTTCCAGTGTTTGTTCTGAGACCTATTCGTTCTCTTCAATACAACCGGGTTAGCCACAGGTCACGACAAACAAAGAGGAAATCTATTCTACTGCTCCATTAAAAGATATTATGAGTGTTCAATGTACAAGAGACAGTAATAGGTCAGGTAATTAGCAGGTTAAAGCAGTGGCCATGTTGTTTCTTTGTATTTCTGTGTGTCTGAACAGAAAAGGTGAGACATAATTATTGGAACATAACAAGCTATAGGCAGCTGACCTTCCCTGGGTCATCAAAATGTTCATTGCCCTCTGACCAATCAACAACGACAAACAAGTCAAAACGGTGAAGACAAAGATTAAAGTTATAGTGTTTAATGAATGATATTTTTGGACTTTGACCTCTCTGGGCAGTCATCACTTTAAATCTTTATTTTTGAACAATTATTACGACTGAAAACCATGCTCAGAAAAACTCAGATAATGAAGAGGAGCAGACTCTGAAAAAAAACACTAATTACCACAACCTTAATTTGTTTAAATTCAAACAAATTAAAAAGGTATCATATAATGTGGGGGTTAAAAACCTCACAGTGGGTCCAGAGGCAGTTTAGGTAGATATGAACCAGTGTAAATGCAAAGATATACTACAAGACTTTTGCCTCCTGCCATGAGAAATATAAATAATTTTGCTGTAATATAATGAGCCATTGCTGCAATAAATCTTACTTATTCCCACACAGCGTCTTAAAGATCATGTTTGTTTTCTCCAAGAATATCTCTGATTAATTCACCTCACACTGTTCACCCCAATCCCACTTTATCACTCTTCTCATTTTGAAGGAATTAGCCACTCAAAGTTTGGGTCCCTCTTTTATTGGTTGACTTTGCTCTTCGGCAGCTTCTTCGAGCAAAGAACCCCAATTAAACCTGAGTGTCTGGACGAATTAACCTCCCTCCCCAGATGTCTCCATCACCTGTTGACTTCGGCCTTTTTGAATTTAATGACTGCACAGAAGGTGAGCAGGCTTCAGAAAAAGTGAGATTTCTTCCCTTCGCTTCTTGGAATAGACCAAGCGTTTTTCTCAAAGTGTGGCGCATAAACAAAGTCTAATACTAACACTGGACAGGTTTAAACTGATAGTTCAGGGTTGTATGTTGTTTTATTTCTTGTACAGTAGATTTATTTTGGGCGGCTCATGCACTCTGGCAGCTGTGTACTAGAGCCGTGTTGTATACGTGTCCTCTCTACTCCTGTTTCCTGTCAAATAAAGACAAAACACCCCAAAATTAATTTTAAAAAAGTACCAAAAAGGCCGCCCCAGTAAATAAAAACAGTTATGACTGAGTGGAAATGGCTGCAAATGGAAAGGATTAAAGATCCAAGCTAAATAGCAATTATAATGCTTAGCGTTTGGGCCGTAGTTGGGTCAAAAAATGAGCTGGTCACTATTTCTGAAAGCAAACAAAATAATACTAAATTTTTTTTCAAATGGAATGATTTATTCTCTTTTTTTAGAAAAAGTGAAACAGGGTACAAGGTTTAGCCCTGGTTTAGTCTTGCTTTAGTCTTGGTTTAGTTCCAGTTTTGTTTTCTATTTGTTTGTTTGTCCAAGTTTAGTGCCTGATTCTGAGTGAACTGAGAAGCTTCCTAATACGACACACTTGGAACTAGAAGCCGGTCAGCTATTTTAGGAAAATAGATTCAGCATCATACTGGTGTAGCATAAATGGGACACAAGGCTGACTGAGACTGAGGATATTGGTGAGAAGAACCAACAAATATCACAGAAACAAGAATAAAAAGTCTAAAACTGTACGTATTTTTCTAAAGTCTAAGGCAAACTTCCATGAGTCTCTGTCCACTCTGTGATGAGGACATGATTACATCCTCTGTGCATCTCATCTCTGAATCAGTTTCCATGGCGATGACTAACCGCTGCCTCTAATCAGATGATATTTCTCAGATGTTATTTTCTCTCTGGACGCGACAATAGAGGCCAGTGTCCAGCCCACTCCCTGCGCGGCCAAGGCAGCCAGCTCATCAAACACTTGGCCGCAGATTAATCACTCACAGACCATCCCAGTGATGACACGGGCTGTAGGTTTAGCATAAATATGTTATCAGACAATTTGGGAACTTCTGATTTCCATAAAAAAACATGTTGTTTGAGTTAAAAAGTCCTATACAGAATTTAGAAAAATAAAAAGTGAACATGGAAATCTCACAGTGATTCTTCTTCAGATCTCAAGCACAAGCACACTGGCCTTTTTCACTCACATCAATTATCCAGATCTTTTCTAAAATAAGGTGATATTATCTCTCTAGATTTGTGTCTTGGTCTTCAACATAAACGTATTTGTTCCGTTTGATTCGATTGCTATGTCCCCAATTGATACTGTCGTTGTGTCCTTGGGCAAGACACTTAGCCCACCTTGCCTCGAGCGTCCGTAGCAGTGGTGTGAGAATGTGTGACTGAAGAGGTGTGTTTGGTGGTGGTCGGAGAAGGCTGTGAGTGCATTCAATACATTCATTCAATACATATGACAAGGACAAAGGTGAACTCATTCAAAATATACAACACAGTTTGGACAAAGCACAAACCAAACATTACAAAATACAAAAAACTGAGAGAAAGTGCAAGTGAAAAAAAAACAAAGTGCTGTTAATTAAAGAAATAAGGAAAACAAGAAAAAAATAAAGGGATCTTTACTGCAATTGGTGCATTAAGAAACTGCATTAACAACAGAACGTTCTAGTAAATAACAGGTACTTTCCTACTTAAACAGTAAAGAAGTGTTGAATGAAAATGTGACTAATATCCATTGCCTACTGTAGTAATGAAAATAGGTCAGTGTCACTTTTAATATAAACCCATGTAGAGGACTCAAGTGGATTGCACTTGTATTGAGTCTTCTTATCCCAGTCACTTTCAATAAGAGCTGTGCCTGAGAGAACGTCACCAGGGAGCTCTGTGCTGTGTGTAACACTTGACAGACGCTGACTTCTGACTGACAGCGTTTCTCTGTCTGCAGAGAGAACACATCCAGACGCACAGGATCTGTCTGTACGACGCCCGTCTGAAGTGTCCAAGAGCCCCCCCCCCCCTCCTCCGGAGTTCTGAAGGGACGTGACAGAAGAGTAATTGAATTTGTGTCGCTTATAACTCAATAAACAGCCCACAGCCAAAGGGATATACAGCATTATACAGTTGACTTTATAAAATAAACGCCGACGCCAGGAAGATGGATATGAGGTCAAGGAAAGAGTGAGAAAAATGTGGAAATATATTTGAAGTGGGACCAAAGAGTGAAGTGTAAAGGTCAGATCTGACACACCTGGAACTGAGATTAAAAGCATTTCTACTGCTTTTAGGGTTTGCACTGATTTAAAGCATAAATAAAATAATGAGGAGCGATGTGGGTGTTTACATGAGTTTTTATGTATTGACCTTTTTTTTAAAATTGTTGCCTCTAAATACATAAATATTTGATCAGAGTGTGAAAAAAGTGTGATTTTTACCTGCTATCATTTAACCAAAGTGGAGAGCAGTTTGTCCAACAACACTACAACAAAGCTAACCTACTGAGCTAACAAAGAGTCAATTGATTCCTATTAGAGTCGAATACCTGCTCCACTATTGCTTTAACCCACCATGTGTGCTGTCAGTGAGTGGTTAGAGAACATTAGTGAGTGTTTAGTGGACAGCAGCTAAAGACTAGACAAGTCTCTGGACCTGTGCTTCTTTATCAAAGACTGTTAAACTAACACGGTTACACACATTACTAAAACTGTAAAACCCACGTAAAGGAAAAAACCTCCTCTTTCTAAAGTCATAGACAGTACTTGTTACTTGCAGAGTCGAACCCTCAGGGCCAACAACTTATTCTGTCATTCTCTGGTATTTTATAAAACACTGTGTAAGAAAATACAAACGTAAGCGGGTCTGTTGTTTTTAGCTGCAGGCTCAGTTAATCCTGCATGGCTCTGTGTTTGGGATATAATTGGTAGGTTGTTGCTGGTAAGTAGTTTTGCTGGAGGCTGCATGCCCTGCTGTCAGTTCCCTTTCATTAAACTAACAAAGAGTGAGAGACACATGGAAAAAAAAACCAAAAAAAAACAAGTTTATTTTACTGTCCCACATTTCCTGACTGGTTATTGGTTAAAGGGACAGTTTCAACATTTAAAAATACATGACACTTGATTAAAAGACTTAAACGCACCAAATGTAATATTGTTTTGAGTTTCCATGTTATCGAGGCCTGTGATTGGTTGGACGTGCTGTCAATCACAAGCAGAAGTTACAAATCTATGTTTTAAGTGAAATAATACGTTTTTTCCACTTTGCATTTTTACATAAAGTAAAGATGAATGTTGTCAAAAGTAGTGCACAATTGAAAACGTTGTTACAGTCGTCAGCTCAAAAGCGTAGAGAGCAGTGAGTGAAGGCGGACGGTCGGAGAAAGGGAAGTGGGAGGTGAAAAGCAGAGAGTGGTGTGTTTTAATTAAGTGCTAGACCTGACTGTGAGATAATCATATTTGCTTTGTCCACGTTCAGTCGGCAATCAGCCTCATTAAATTACACACAGACGCCGTGAAAGAGCCTCTCGGTCCTCGCTCGGTGACGATGGGAGGAAAATGAACAGATGATGTAATTAATCTTGCAGAGTCACACGGTGAGAGGACAATGATGGAAGACCAGTTTTACAAAGAAAGTACTGCACAGTCTAAGTTTTAAGTCATGTAGGCGTGAAGGAGTGTAAAGAGGTGGACCTACCATTGATTACCAGCATTTTCATTTGTCACTAATGCGCCTTGTGTCTCAAAGTTAATGAATGCATTTTAAATACAGGTTCTTATTTGAAATCAAAGCCAAACATCCAGCTTTTTACTTTTTAAAAACAGCACTGATCCCCGAAATAAATGAATCAAGTCTATCATTGAACTTAAATAGATTTGTACATTTAGGTGAAAGTTTACTTTAGTTTGAAAAAAAAAAGAAAACTGAATCCAGATGCTTTTACTTAAACCTTTTTTTCCAAGATGTCCTGGATGACTGAGAACCTTCACAGACATGTTTACTTTCGTTTGCTGCTGAAAAGTCAAATAAACTCTGGTGATACAAAGCTCCTGGAAATACACTGCTTCAAGTGCCAACAATGTAATCTTTCCAGTAAATATAAATATAATATATATAAATATAAATACATATAAATATAATCTGCTTGTGTTTTGCTGAAATCAGTAAAACATTTGTTATACTTCATCAGCTGTCAGACGTATCAAACCCCAAATCCCCAGTAACTGTTTAAAAAGTTTGAGTCACATGATCTAAAACGGTTGGAGTTCTGTCTTGTCCTGGAGCGGGCCAGTTTGGGGAGGCCTGACACAATAAGACACAGTAAACATGATGTTCTAAAGAAACAGGCAGTGACTCACAGAGTGAAGTTCTCCTCGGGGTAACAGCGGTTCCTCAGGAGCCCTGCCCACAGCTGGACTCCGATGATGCCAAAGATGAAGAAGACGAAGAAGCAGAGGAGGAGGACGTTGCCCAACATCGGCAGAGTGTCCAGCAGCAGGTTCACCAGGATACGCATGTCTGAAAACACACACAGACACTTTTCCACTATTCCAATGCAAAGGCCGGCAATATTCACAAAAAAGAGCTGCTGCAAAGACCTACTGTAACTGTTTATCAATTTATCTATCGTTTTTTTGTTTCTCTGATTGGTTATAGGTCTGTCCATGTTCCCACCAAACCACCCGAGTGAACTAAGTGTCAGGTGTATCATACAGTTCTTCTGACACAAACACAAACATTTATCTCACAGTGTTCATGCAAATAAGGCTCAGTCAACCATAACTTTTAAATCAAACCCAAACAACTACAAAGCTGCCCACAGCCTCAGATTATGCATTGTTTTATCTCATTCATAAACAAATACATAAACACATTTTCAGAACCTGCAGGAAGCCCCCTTGTGTCTCTCCTACACTCTCTCATCACGCATTTGTTTCAGTATAAGCCGCTGTATTATCATAATGAGCTAATCAATCCCTAATCTCCGCACTAATTGTGATGCCACGGCCCATTAGTTTTCCCGTGATCTCTGTAAGACTTAGTAAACCAGGGTTAAGCTCTGTCTGCAGACTGAGTGTTGGTGCAGGCGTTAACAGAAGGAGCAGGGCTAAGTGGGCAACAGAGAGCGCTTGTCCCGGGAGAGCCTCCAAATGATGCAATGATTGATGATTAATGGGGAAGATTGAAGACTGTTTGGGTCTAATCTGCTAAAACAGCATCTGTGGCGTCTTGTGATTTAGTTTGAAAAACTGCATTAATAAAAGCAGATATGAGGCAGATGTATATATAAGAAACAGCATTAATAAAAGCAGTTATGAGGCAGATGTATATATAAGAAACAGCATTAATAAAAGCAGATATGAGGCAGATGTATGTAGATGAGAGAACAGCAAACATATGGCTTATCATGAGGTCCTTTGGTGCTGACTGTTACAGCCAGTTGAATGTAATTAACTGCAATGTTGATTAAGAGACTCTTAATTAGAAGGGTTACATGTTCTGGGTTTGGGGACATATTTAGGCTTAATCACAGTTTTACCCCTTAGCCCTAAATTTGCTCGTTCACGAGAAACAAAAGGATGCCCTGATACTCATTTGGATCTAGGGGAAGGGCTATACACCCCTCCAAACAGGGATTTTGGAGGACCACACTTGAAACAAATGGGTAAGATAATTTCCCATAATTCTAGGGGGAAAGGGAAAGGGCAGGGAAAGGGAAAGGGTAGGGGAAAGGGAAAGGGTAGGGGAAAGGGTTGGGGGAAAGGGTAAGAGGAAAGGGAAGTGTAGGGGGAAAGGGTAGGGGGAAGGGGAAAGATTAGGGGGAAAGGGAAAGGGTAGGGGAAAGGGTAAGAGGAAATGGAAGTGTAGGGGGAAAGGGAAAGAGTAGGGGAAAGGGTAAGAGGAAATGGAAGTGTAGGGGGAAAGGGAAAGGGTAGGGGAAAGGGTAAGAGGAAATGGAAGTGTAGGGGGAAAGTGAAAAGGTAGGGGAAAGGGTAGAGGGAAGACAATTAGGAATGGGCCTTACTCACTGACAAGAGGGTCTGTCCACAGTGGATGCAAACACGCTGCATTTGAGCATTTTTTAGTCGGTTTATAAATTAAAATATTGACCACTGTACAGGCCAATATGACAACAGCTGCCTCAAAGGGCTTTACAGACTGACAAGACCACACCCCCTGTAATAAAAATCAAATAAAAGGAGAAACCTCAGGGAGAACCACAGAAGGATGGATACAGTCCCAGGACGGACAGGCTGTGCACTAGATGTGTCCAGGACAGTTGAAAACAACACATAAATAACACAACATGTCCCTCGACCCAGTCCAGCACCAAATGGTTTGGTAGATGGATGAATATACTGCTCTCTGATAAGAAAGGCAACACTTTTAGCAGTAAACATTAATCACAAAGAGAACACCTTTTCTATTAAGGATACAACCATGTTATGAATTAAAGAAGTGCCTCCTCTAAGGACTGAGTCACTGAGGAGGTGTCTCTGACTGAGATACTGTTGCACCACTGCTGTCCCTCTACAGCCTCTATCATAAACACAGTATTACACAGTTACACACCAGTAGCTCTCTGAACTGATCTTAATGCATAAACTAAGACCTAGTGCTGGGTTTTTTTGTTTTTAATTTCCCAACATTACCATTGTCTTTCCAGAAAACATTACAAGTCGAAATGTTTCCCACGGCCTCTAAACAGAACAAGATGTGGCAACAAGAATGGGTTGAGATGTAAAATATTCATGAGAGAACTGAATGGACGGCTCAGCTTATAAAGTCTTACTTAACACAAAGTTTATATTAAATGTCCTTCTCTGATTTATGGAAGAGTAAAATACACAAAATAAGCTCAAAGTCAGTGATAAAAGCAGCAAAGGGGTGTTTACACATTCATAAGAGCCTCAGTTTAATGTGTTTTACTGAAGTTTCAGACGTGATTTAACAGATGAAAAGGCTCCCTTTAGGAAACCAAATAAAAGTCAGCTCTAAAAGCGAAAGAATAACATTAGCCCGGGTATTTGATCTTAGAAAATTACAAAAGCAACAACAAAACACAGCGGCGCATGTTTACTTCTATAAAAGGCAGATCTAATGAGTTGAATCATTGATGCTGTTTGTTGAAAGGAAGAGGCATAAAACAGCAAATGGGATGAAAATAAACAGGATATAGACGGACAATAAAGACTGCAGAGAGGATGAACCTAAACGTGGACTTCTTAGAGTTCAAATATTAATGGAGACAAGATGGCTGCCTTTGAGTAACAATACATTATATACATACACCAGATACAAAAGGTACAAGGTCGAGCTGTATTTACTGGTCACACACTATTCACCAGTGTTCATTTATTTTAGCCAATTACACATTAAACTGTCCAGAAGATACTGTTTAACAAAACCCTGCAAGAAAGTATTATGTAACTTAACTAATATAACTAATATATGCACTGTAATTACTAAGACTTGGTTTGTCAAAGAAGCTCTGTCCCACACAAACAAAGAAAAACAAATTTGTATGGCTAAATAAAGCAATCAATACTAGATATATTTATATGTACAGTGTTTCCTGTTGGTAGATAATTTATCAGACTGATTAGACAGATTTGTGTCATTAATACACTCCACTTATGTCCCCTAAATGCCTCAATTAAGGATTAAGTAATAACATAATGTGTGTAATAATATAGAAATAAGTGTGTCTGAAGACAATGAGCAGCCCTTTTTGTGACTGAGTTTTTTTGTTTTCTCCAGTGTTTACAGTTCAGTTATTGTTATTGTTAAAGAAAGTTTTTTTCTTTGACAAAGTGCAACGTAAAAGTAAAAGAAACCAACTGAAACTAGAGAAATTTAATCAAGTTATTGGACTTTTGGCTGTAAGACAACTTCAGATTAAAACAATTGGATCTAAACCAAGGGCTAGATTTACTAAAGGTTTGCACCTGAGGTTAGTTTCGCTCACAGAAGCAGAAGTATGCCGTCAATACAAGGTCACATTAATCATAAACAGAAGAAAGGAACTGGTATTCTAAACATAAAAACATAAAAACATAAAAACATAAAAACATAAACGTAAGTAAAGAAACATAAATGAAAATGGAATTGTAATTGTAGCCTTGAAAGCGTAAACAAAGTAAATATTTATATAAATGAAAAAGGCTTTTTTACGAATATAAACTCAAGTTTTTGCTGCCTATCCTTTGATTAATCTAAAAATGATGATTAAGAAAATACTCATTAATAATTAATGAGCCTGTGTTGAGTTGTGCTAAACCAGAGAAACAGGAAGTTACAATGTGAATATCCAGGATTAAGGGGAAAACTGAAAAAGATCTTTGCAGCTAGAGTCTGTCCCACGTTAGACAATCATTAAAATCAAAGTATATACATACCGTAAATACCATAAAAACTGAAATGAACGGCTTCCAAAAAAATAAGATTCAATTTAGCATTGTGCTGCAAACAACTAGTTATTTACACTGAAATCTACAACTTTACAACACGTTTTTTATAGTGTTTCTTTATTTTTACTACAATCTTGATGGTTTATTTTTACAGTGTTAAAATCCAGACTCCTTTATTCAAACTGTGACCAGACTGTGCTTGAGACAATACTGTAAAAAGTGTCTTTAATACCATTCAGAGCGCTACAGTCCTCGTAAACACAGCCGGTGCTTCAGCCAGAGCCAGAGCCGGAGCTGGAGCCGGAGCCAGGCCTGGTGGGTTTTCACACCTGTCCTCTGAGAGAGCGCTTCATATGCTCAGGTCTCACACCAAACCAACGAGTGCAGTGTGGTTGTGTTGCTTCATGAACAGCCTGAGTCTCTCCAGCAGCAGACTGGAATCCCCCTGAGAGCAGCTCTCTGTTCAATTGTCTTTAATAAAAGGGAGAATTGCTTCTTTATTCGTCCACAAATAAAGAGGAGGGAGCTAAGTGGCTCGTGGCAGCTGCTGCGCTGGAGCAAACAAGAGTTAGATCTGGACTGACCTCTGCTGCTGAGACAGGTTTTATTACAACAATCCCCTCATCTATACTTTATGAACACATTCAATACCACACTTAGAGTACCATTAAAGTTATATATATGTCAAGAAAACTGTGGAGATTGCACTTTAGAGAACTTTGGTCCATTAAAGCTTGAGAAGGCCACTTATCAGTTTTTTTTTCTATTTAAGTTAAGTTAACACAGTTTCTGCTCCTTTCTTAGGGTCTTAAAGATCTTACTAATGACATTTGGCTTTACATAATTGTCTTTTGGAACGTCTAAAATGAAACTATTTGTATATTTGTCAGTGTTCGCCCTGAGCTGTTTACTTTATGCATTTGGATCATTTCACTCGAGAACTTTTGTCTGACTCTGTGTTATTCCAAATGAAGTACAGTGTGTGACAGATGAGATTAATGACTCTACATTATGGTCGTAAACGTCTTGGTAAATCACACTTCTGATGAGGATATGCTATTTCAAAAGGCTTGCCTCATTAACCTTTGTGGCTACACCATAATTTATAAAGAAAATAAATGCATGAAGCCAGAACATACATAAATATTTATTTGAGTAAGCTTTAAGTTTTGCTTGTGTCATTCTTACAAAGAATCCTTCCCTCAAGCACATTATGGGACTTTTTACCTTAAAATATGTGTTCTCAGGTTCTTCAAAAAGATAAGATTTACTTTATCTCAAATTGAAGTTGCGATTGTTGAGGATAACACTGATTTTATTCCCGGCTAGAGCCACAAGTCTGTCCAGTTCCAGTCCAACAACAGATTTTGTCTGTGACAGTGCACTTGCTCCAAAGACTGCTCTGTGTGTATTATTTCATGATGATTGTTGGAATAGCAACTGAAATATTAAAATTATCTTGCTTTAAACATCCTGGATATAATGTCCAATCCACTGCCTCGACGTGACACCTTCTTTTCCAGAAAAAGTGTGTGAGTATCAGTGTGCAAACTCAACATAAATCTGGATCGTAAAATATTAACTGTGTGCATCTTGTAGTAAATTTAAATAATAAAACTGGAATGAAACCAAACGTGGAGCTTTGTTTCTTGGCCTTTTATTAAAATCCTCCAAAAATTAAAAGTGTAATTAATAAAGAGATGAAAGCATTCTCATTAAATGTATGAATAGAATCCAAAAAACAAATTGAAAGCCATTAAACCTTCAACATAAAACCGAGTCTGAACACAGCCCGTTCATTTTGTCTTTCTCAGTTTGACGTCTCTGCTTCTATCTATCATCGTAATGACCTCTTCATCTGAGACCCCACATCTCCCTGCTCTTCCTCCTTCCTCTTCCTCGGCCAGGGCGATCCTTCACACAGAATCCCAGCCTCATTTATCTCCAGCAGCTCTTCTTCTTCTCCTTCAGTTCTGCCTCATCCATCCTTATTTCCTTTCTCAAACGCCGCTGATATCTGCTCGTACTCATTTCTTTTTTTTGTATAATGACGCCCGCTGAGTACGTCTTGGTTGCTGTTAGTTCGTTTGTCTGTTTTATCAAACGGAAACTACTCCTTGATATTTTATCAAACTCAGTAACCACCTTATGATTTATGATAAAACTAGAGAATAGGACGAACAAATTACATTTTTGAGCAGAGCAGAAAAAGGAATGGAGTCTGGACTCATTCATTTTAGGAACATGAAGCACTGCATCTATTTTAGAAACATCTGTGGAGCAGGGACTGTGCTACTCAGCCGAAGATGTCTGAATGTCTGTGTCTCAATAAGAATGAAGTACAGTTTTTATTTAAAGGTGCAGTATGTAGCTTTGGTAACATCTGGTGAAAGTGCAGGTTGCAATTCCACATTTCTAACTCCTCTTTTCTAGAGTCTGTGAGCACCTATGGTAGCCCTGCAGGTACATACTGTTGAACAGACTGTCTTCCATCCTTCATCAAGTCTGTGACGTTAGGGAGTTTGCTCAAAGGCACAGGGTCTGCTCAACACGTTAGAAGAAGAACCTCAAGGACTACAACTACAAAACAAGGCAACACCACTCTGCATTTCTCCTTCATCACCGTCCAACTCACTTTTTAAATCATGGCCAGTCTCCTCCCAACTGTTTAAAGATGTTTATAACCTCTGACCAACTTCAAACAGTTCAGCCGTTGTTTTCCGTTCTGTTGGTCCGTGTTCACAAGCTTTGGAAAAATGGACCAACGCATGAACAGAATAAATACAGCGGACTACACTCCGTCTTTTTCCAATTACGTTTCCAACAAAGAGCATAAACGAGCCAGTGCAGGATCTCAGCTCTGTTACTTAAGTACCCTTTAAAGAGAAGAACTAAATACACAGGAAAAGCTACATTTTCATTGTGGACACAGCATTAGCCATTGACCTGTGTTAATGTGTTTCTGTCCAGACTCATAAAAGCAGTTTATGACAATGTATTTCACCCAAAACTCAAAGATTCTGTTTCAGTTTGTTTTCTCAAGGACGGTGTTCTCACTCCACAAATACACAAACTTTTTAATCCAAGGATGCGGCCACAGACAAGAATTAGAACAACCATAAAAAGAAGTGTTTTTGTTCTTCTGAAAATTATGATAAATGTATAAATACAAATTTTGACATAAAATGAGTGCACGCAGATTATTTTTTGGCCAGCGTTTGCGTTGTGGTTGTTGTTTAAAAAGCCCCTTGTTAAGGTTCAAAATGCATCCAAAGAGGGAGCTGAGGTGAGGGTTGGTTAGAAACAGAAATGAGGGTCAAACACAATGTCAAAACCCCAGAAAAAAAACACCCCACTGAAGAGATGAGGGCACTGTGGCTCTTCACGATCTTGACTATAAAGCCATTTCTGCTTATTTTTAGATTAGAAGTGATTACTCCACACCAGCTGATGTCAGACGGAGAATAAGTGTGTTTCTGTCTTCGAAACAAACGCTCCTCAGCAGCTTTAAGGACTGTACTCCCTCGAACTCCGAGGATAACCGAGAAGCGCCAACAACGTCAAGAATGACAGAATACATTTTTATTTTTCTGTAACTTGGACTGGTGAGCTATTCTATTCAATAGAAAATACCAATCAGTAAACTGTAAAAAAAATAAATATATTGATCCCAATTTACAATGAAAAAGGCCTAATGATCCAAATACCTACGTACAAGACTGAGTATAATTTAACAGCAGCGTGTATAGGACTGACTGCATTAGAAGCACATTCTTCACATGAGGATTGTATAAATTACTCGGGATAATTCACGGCGCAGATTTATGAGCAGTGGGAGTTTCGGCAATTATACTTTAAAAGGATGCAAAACAACATTAACTTGAAGCACCAGCAGCAGATCCGACTTCGAGTGCACTCCAAGCTTCATAAAATGATTGCCTGCCAGGAGCAATTCAAAACGCACAAAGCACAAAAGCACTGAGCAGCGAGCGAGCGATTATTCTCATCAGAAAAGGACACCACGGAGCAGCACTTTGAGTCGAAGTGACAACACTCTACAAAGGCCTCAGTAATGGTTTGAGGTGAGACAGATCATTTTGGGGGGATTAGACAATTGTTGGAAACTATTTGGGAGTGAAATTACTCTTCTCGCACTTTCAAAGCAGTTTGTTAAGTCTTTAGTGTAAAGCTGCAACACAATGACACAGCATCTTCAGACTAAATCAGTTTTAAATCAGACAGCCATGTCTCACAGCTAATTATCACTTCCTTTTGTTATTTAGACTCTTGTAAACAACATGGACTATGGGCACATTTCTGCAAAATGGAAGATAATCAATAGCGTTTCAATAAATTAAAGGGCATTCGCCACAAAAGAGAGAAATAAGAGGATTCAAACTGAACTGACTGATGTGTGCTGTCAGTGCTCGGGCAGGGAACATTAGAGAGTGGCTCCATATTCACCTGCTCCATTTATACAAGCATTTAGGTAACAGCAGCTAAAGGCTACGAGCTACAGGTCACAACAGGTTCTGCTGGATTTGTACGAAAGAAATTATTATATAGAGTTATTTATGTTTTATTACATTTTGAATCTCTAAGTGGTGTCACTGTATCAACACACGAGACTGTGCTGTGTACTTAACATCTGTTCTGACCCAGGCTGGAGTCAGTAGACAGACTCACCGAGGTCTAACAATTCTGCACCTCCCACTGTGAGCTGCTACGGTAGCCCTACAGGGACATGCTGTTGTTGTCTATGAACAAACGGATATCAACGGTCATATATGTCTTAAGTCTGTTCTGAGCCAGGTTTGTAACTCACTGGGAAACAGCAGCTCAGAGAAAACAGTGAAAGCAAGGATTTTAATAAATGTAGTAAAATGAAGAGAACAGTGACTGAATCTGGACACTGTGTTTTTTTTCCAGTGTCGGAACACACTGAGGAACAAAAACAATGATTAGCCTCACACTCAGGGTTAAACTCAATGTGTCTCTAATGAGCTCCAGGTCACACAGCGGCCAGTGTTAAAGTAAAACCTGCTGGAGTTGGGTTTTATTGAGAGTTTGTTGGAGCGGTACTTACTTGGGACTCTGTTGATTGCTTTGAGCGGTCGCAGTACCCTCACTGTCCTGATGGCCGTGAAGTTTACGTTCTGCAAGTCCAGCGAGTACTCTACCATCCTGTAACGACAAAGATTCACATTTAGACTTTAAATGTAAAAAAACAGTTTCATCAGAACTTCCTGTTTATTCTCGAATTAAATACTCCTCCCTTTGAGTTTGTCTCTAAAATGGGATAAAAAGACGTTCTCCTGGTTTTTTCACAGCAGGGGTCCTTCTGAGCCAGGCCTGTGTGAATTAATGAAGATGGAGTTATAAAACCAAACCTACAAAAAAAAAGGGATCCTACACAACATACATCCTCAGCATTAAATAATCTGCAGCCGTACGAATGATTAAAGACACTAGGGCACCAGAATGTGTACCTTTTATCACATCAAAGTGCATTCTGCCGACTGTACAAGAGCATAAGAGCTGCCGGATTAAACGCGCAGTCATCTGGAGTACGAGACATGAAAAGCACGGAGGTGTTTGGGGTAAACAAGCTTGAAGTAAAACAAGTCAAATTGGAAGAGGAAGTGGTTTGCTATTCGACCTATTTTTGACGGAAAAAATACACTTTGCCCCGAGAAAATGAGATTGTGAGGTGGGAAAAAAAGCAGACAAACATGACAGGAAGTGGAGACAGCACAGGAGAAGCTAGGGATGATTAAGTGCAATATAATGACGGCAATGAAAAGAGAAATTGAAGGAAGAAGAGGATATCGCCCGAGGGTTTTATCAAGTGTCGGAGATAATTACAATGTTAGGAGAAAAGAGAAAAGGAGTGGAATATGCACACACCTGGCTGAACACAAGAAAGCACTGCTCAGAAGAAGCTGGCAAGGTTGTCAAGATGAGAAAATGAAAAGCAAAAGTAAGCCAGAAAAGGGAGATTGGAGACAGGTTGTTTCTGAAGAGTTCTGAAAAAGCTCCAGCCAATTACCAGCACTCGACCTCTCGACCTACGCATCGACAGAAGAGCCACGGAGCGGCTTCTTGACGGAGAAATAACGGCAAAGTTAGACGGTAACGTAACAATCATCCAATTTTCAGGTGTTTTTCTGCCTTGTAAGTGGGATCCAAGGAGCTTTTCAAGGAAGGAGCTGAGAGTCAAGAATGGAAATGTGAAAACATTAGCAATGATACTTTTAATTATTGCACTAGTTCTTTATAATTATAGTCAACAATCGATGCTAACAGGACCTTTTTAGTGACTTGGACATTATTTAGAATATGAGGTTTTGTGTCACATGACCTCTATTCGTTTACATTGGAAAACAAAAATAGATTTTAAATGACAGAAAATAATTTTTAACACACAGTCTAGTGATGGAAAAAAGACCAGAATAATACCAGCTTTCTGCCTAAACCACTGCACACATTAACATTTTATGCATTTGTAAACTAGATTTACTATTAAAAGTCCATGGTTGTTGTTATGGTCATGGGCTTTGGCAGTGCGATGTAAATGTTACAGAACTAAACTACGAATGGACACATACAGGATATTTTTATTGTTTAGGTGAATACCCCAAAAAGAAAAATGGGTCTGCATCACTTTAGTTTGGTTTTGCTGTGGTTGATGATCTGAGATCCTTTTCCTTCATTCTTTCAAAACAATCACAAACACAGGGGGTATATACCGGCTTTTAATAATTTTAATATTTACAACACCTTTAGACTAAGAAGAAGTTCAGGTGATGGCTGCATTTGAAACGTGAGGAATTAAACTTGTGGTTTTAGAGAATTTGTTTTAAATTAATTGACAAATCAAAAGGTCTTGGAAAATTATTTCTTGAAAATACTGTGAACCCTGACAGCAGATTTTTTTCTAAGTGTATCGAGTAAAAAAGAGAGAAACGTGTGAGTGATTTCAGATCATGATGAAAAATTTAACCGAGAAGGTCAGAGGTCTATAAAGCGTTTCTCTCGTGCATCAAAGATTCAGTGAAGCACCGAGCCGTGAAATAAAAGCCTTCTGTCGTTGCTGCATTAGCCTCTCTTCTTCTGCTACGTCTCCTCACAATAATATCTCTGTGTATTTACACTTAGAGGTCACACAACCTGCACGATTTCATACGACAGGTTTTCAGAGAGAAAACAGAGACAAAGGGATCTGTTTCTGCGACAAATGTGGATGTTTTTCGACCCCGAGACAAAAGTAGCAGTTATGCTAAACGTTGCTGTTACAAACTCCTGGGTTAAATGAACTGGAGAAATGGGAACATACATACCAGTTACATATAAACTCATTCTTACATTACATGGATATATTTGGAAATGAAAGGCTTGTTGAGGTTATTATAAAGTAATAATCCAGACACATTTACGCAGAGTTATGTCACACCAACAGAAAGACGTCCTAATAGGCCTGTGGCAGAGGCAGCTCAATAATCCATCTAGTGGCACAAACAGGTAACTGGACTGGATTTGAACCGGTTTTTGATGGATTTGAACATGTTTTAAAGACAGTTGACAGGTGTCTCAAGTATTTATGAAAGCTTTTTAAGTTAGGATAAAAGGAAGGAAGGGACATTGTCTAAGACTAAAGCGCTCAGAAGTTTTTGTGGATGCTGTCTCACAAATAAAAAGATGTTCTAATGATGTGCCCTGTTTCAAAGAATCCTTTTGTTTAATACCTCCTCTAGTGGCAGTTTTAGCTGGATTTTAACAGTGTTTTAAAGTTTTTGATGATAATTTGACATTGCTATTCTATTGGTTTTGGTGGAAAAGAAAGAAGGTATTATTTAAAATGAAAGTGCAGCCTTGCAGCAGGGATGCTTGTTTTATTATAGTTTGCGGAGCTTTTCTTTGAAACACAAAGCTCTACTGTCATTTATGAACCTTACGTTGAGTGATAAATATTCATAGTAACAACATTAAGCACTAAAATAATGACAGGGATATACATTTATCATTTAAACTGTAGAGTCGTCTTCTAAGGGTAAAGCAGGTAAATGTGACAACGGTCGTGCTGTAGGCTACAATCCAACCTTGTGTGAACCTGAAGGGGCTTTGGAGAGCTGAAAAATCAGAGAAAGGAGTAGAATATGGTCAGGTTTGTGTTGCAAAGCTGTTTGGTTAATGGCTGTGATGATATTAAGCAGCGGTTATTTAATGTTAATCTCACTGATGTTTATGACTTAATTTATGAAACAATTTGTTGCATCATTGGTCGTCAGATTGGATCTTTAATCCTGTCGCAGTGAGTGATGTGCAATCCACAATTTAAAGCCATGCAGTTGGAGTTTGGTTATTTTTTTTTGCCCATAGACACACCTCTGCTCAGACAGCTCTTTAAAGTTACTGTGTGTTGGAGTTACTCTCCACACAAGCCTCTGAGGGGAATATCTGAAAGTAGGAGTGGATTAGTTTAGTGCCTGAGCAGCAGTGTTAAAAGGACTCTGTGGGTTTTCAAACAGATTCCTTAACATCCTCCGTCTCTCTCTGGGTTTATCTTTTCTGGAGGCAGCTGCTCGGGCTCTCTCGCTCTGTCAGGGCTGTTTGCTGTTCCCTGTTGTGAGAGATCCTCTGAGCAGCCATCAGAGAAGAACAGTGGGACAGTTTAGACTCGAGCAGCTGCTGGAAAAGTTGATACTGTACAAGGCAGACTTCATCCTGGATCTTAAAGGCTTGTAAAGAGAAGCTGGCAGCTGTTCATATCCAACTCTACTCAGACGAAACCAGACTAATTCTCTGCATAGAATGAAAAAGCCTTTTGAAAAAACTCTTACTGTTTATCTCAGATGGATGGATATTACAGAAAACTATTAAACTGTTGTTGTTGCTGAATGTGTGATGAAGACCATTTCAGTGTCTGCTCACAAGGTTTATATAAGTGCAAATAAACTTAAATGGCAATTACCAGAGAGCACTAAAGGCCTGTTCTCGGGCCACAGTCCTTCTGGAGCATTAATTATTCAAAGGTGACGGATGGCTGCGGTGGATCTCGTGTCCCAGCAGTGGCTTCAAGTCGGAGAAGATGGAGGGTCACACATAAGCACGGGGCCAAAGAGAGACACAACACTCTTGCTCATTAACCACAGCTCACAGACTCATCCTTTTATCATTATCTGCTGTTTTATGTTTTTCTACAACCTGCCACAAACTCTCCACAATCTCACCTTTATCACCTTTTCTCACCTTTTTCCACATCTTCCTCTGCTCTGTTAGTTTGTGTTGACATCACTGTTGTGGGAAGACCACACTAATGAGACCAAGTCAGGACCAAGACCAGACTGGACCCAGACTTTAAAGTGCTCTGAGAACATGTCAAGACCAACACCAAACAGTCCAAGTTCAGTCTGAGACCAAGGACCAAAAGTCTTGGTGAAGGAGGCAGGGTTAGAAAACAAGTTTTAAACTGATTATTATCTGAGCCATATATTAGATAACAGCGTGGTCTTGTATATGTTTTGTGTTTCAGAGTGTACCGTATGTTGCTGCAGCCGGTCGCTCCAAACAAACTTTAAAATTGCGACCAAACATAAAAAGTGACGTCCAGTCCTCACGTGCTCATCAAACATTCATCACACTAACATTAAAATAACACTTCCTGAGAAAACATAAAAAGTCTGAAACACACTGAAGCTGCTTGTCGCCACAGAACAGCCACGAGTCTGTCTGTTCCATCTTTCGGAAAAAATTGACTGCTCTATTTTCAAATCTGAATATTAAAGTTTACATTTGGAATAGATTCATAGTGACATGCCCCCTTCAAAGGTAAGTAATGTATTTAACAAGGAGCAGGTGTGGTGTTGTTTGTACTGTGTGACTGGTGCTGTAAGCAGAGTCTCGTTACTTTCTAAAATATGTTGCACATAAGTTTAAAGACATAAACTATCATTATAAGCACTACTCCAGTTGTCTTATAAACGCAAACAAAAAACACATTCATCCTCCAGACCCTTGGGGCACAGAAATGTGAAAAAGACTTAAGAAATTTGAAAAGTTAACAATGAAATTAACAAATACTTGACTTCCCATCAACAAACTTTCATTAAAGCAGCCCTGTGTGACCTTTAGCCCCAAAACTAAATACTGTCGGTCTCATGTTGCTTGTTCTCAGACATGAACACTAAAGTCGTATTTAGAGAAAATCCCAACTGGTTCTGAAGATATGTACTTTCTTCTAAACTTACCGTGAATAGTCAATAAAATTTAAATTTGTAGAAGCAGAAGTTTGTGTTTTTTTTACATAATGCTTGTGTCATCAGTCCTTTACCACATCTTCAGCACAAAGCCTTTAATCAGGATAAAACTGGCCAACATTGTGTAAAGTAAGACAAACAGTGACGGGATGAGGCTTCGACTCTGAAAGCCCTTTGTTCTCCTCGTGTTTATAAAAATCAGGCTAGAGTGGATTAGCTGAGAGCAAAGATGCTAACTGTTGTTTATGTCGAGTAATGAGTGGATAATGAACATCCTGATTCAGCGACACAGCCTCTGACAGGACGCTCGGCTCAGAAAAGCCGTCCTGACTCAACGATTTACTGTCTCTGAAATATTTAAGACCTATCAGTATTTCATCCTCATCTGTGTTTTAGAAGTTTGTGGCTTGCATGTGGTTCCTCTGAGAACAACCAGCGGATGTTCTTATTGTAGCTGCTTTTCTTAAACCGGTCCAAAACCACTTAAAACCCATCCAACTCTATTAACTCTGGTCAAAACTGAACTCTTGTTAAAGCTCAAAAAGAAAATTATTTGCTTTAAGCCTCATATTTCCAACAAACACACCAAAAACATGTTTGTATAAATGTATAAATGTATAACAGGCCTGATATAAAAGACTGCACTTGAGAATAACAGGACATGAACATTTAACACTGGAAAGTCCCATTCTTTAAATTCATTTTCTGGAAACATTATCACACACTCAATTAGTCCACGCAAAGATGTTTTTAAAGAAAATATAACACTGGCAATACAAACAATGGCTCAATGTTAATAATATATCGTCTCAGTGTTTCTTTTTCAAACCATATGTTCAGTGCATAAACGTAAACACAGGTCGACATGAGCTAAGTTTAGATCATTGCAGTTTCTAATATAAACACAGAACACATTTTACATTAAAGAGAAAACTGCATTACCAAACTTTTTCATCCCAACATAACATACTTCGACATAACATCAGAGCCATGTGACCCCACGACAGCTACAGCATCTCTTCTCTTCAAACACTTTGCTTCCCTTTTTCGCTTTTTATGTTTCTTTTTTTTTCTCTTTTATGTCTTCTCCCTGAAAACAGGTTTCTTTTGGGTGAATAGGTAGGGTTGATTGTTCATAAAAATATAATTTAAAAGGTTATATGTTGTGAAAATTAAAATGTCTCTTGTTATAAAAATCCTTAGTAATTTCCTAAGAATTTATTTCACAATATATTGTAATACTGCATTTATTAATTTAGAAATTCTGAACCACCTTCTTCTGAAATAAATCTAACCTGTATGCACCTTCAAGGGAAAAATATTCTAATCTTCTATTTCTGTGGCAAGGACAAAGGGTTAAACACCTCGAGCTCTGGTAAAGCTTTGGGCTGCAGTCTAAGCACCTGCTCATGCACTTACAGAAGAACATAAAAGGTCTGCTATAACGAATATCAAGCATGAAATGAGTAAATATATGCCATCCACTCCGGTTTGCTCTGATGTCCCAGCGTTTCTCTGTGCGCTGAATATTCTTCATCCATGCACTTTGACACATTAGTGTCTGGTACGTCTGCTGTGAATGGACCCGAGGGGGGACCAGAGACGCAAACACACAATTATTTTCTAAATCTACAGTAGACATACACACGATAGTCTCTAATATCCCGGGTCGAGAGGGAACGGCAGCATTTCTGAGCTGGAGGAGCTCTGGGGGACGGGAAGCAAACATTATTAAAACGAGAATGGAGCCAAAACAAATGGCTGAAGGTCGATGGAAGAGGGAAAGGGCAAATTATAGAAAACTTAGCTGCCATTCTGCCACTGCAAATATTTAAAATGAAATTGAATAAAACATTGGAGGTGGACTGGGGCAGAATGGTTTGCAGAGTACATTTTCCTTGTGTTGGTGAATGCATTAGTGACTCTAAAAGTCCTGCATCAACGAGTTTAAACCAGGGTCTAAACAGTGGGTGAAGGCTCTACCCCCTGCTGCCCACAGGAAGTACAGGATAAATAAACGTATGCTCCTCCTAAAGACTGTTAACCCCATCACACCTGAACCTGTAAAAGATCCAGCAGAACCAGACTCAGTCCAAACAGCTGGAGTTAGGTCTGAGTGAAAGCATTTATGATGACAATAAAAAAGAGCGCCACTGTGCATCGTTTTAGATTAACAACAATGTTTATTATGACTTCACAATAACCTGAGAAAACCAAAAGCTACAAACTCACTGGTTCCCAGTCGTCACTCAAGTTGCGGACAGGGGGCGGGACGTTTAAATCCGTTACGGTTCACATGCATCTTGTGTCTGCAGATTGTTTTTAATATTGTGTAGATTATTTTTAATTAATCCTAACAAGTAAAGCCATTATGTAGGCCAGTGGTTCTCAAACTGTGGTCTGAGGCCCTCTGATGGGCCACGAGGGAACTGCAAAGGGCCGCCCGCCAAAGGTTGTCCACATAAGCACACTAAAAAATAAATTTACTTTGAAAATACTAAAAAACTATTTGCTCTTCTCTGTGCAGCTGATTATTGAGAAACTTACCAAAAGCCGGTTTATGTTTTTTAAATAACATTTTTAGAGAAATACATCACTTTGTCTTATATCAGAGTAAAAGTTTAAGACTGGGGGTGCATCACAGGACTTTGGGACTTTATGGGGGCGTGGCTCTCTTGACTTTGGGAATGCCTGACGCAGACTACACTTGTATTTACTCTCTGCTGTTAACTTGTCCGACTCTGACACCTTTACGATTCACAGAAGCAATAACCCCAGTCCCATCTGTCCTGCTTCCAAGGCTTTTAATATTTTAAAACCTAACAACTCCAGCTTTTTTTTTTCCTCAGCACAAACACAAATCCTGATGCAGAATAATGCCAGCTGCAAACAGTAAACGACTAAGTGCTCTCTCCACTGCTTCACGGTTTTCTGTCTCTCGTTGTCCACTCTGCTCCAGGCCAACGCAGCAGTGCAGCGCTGCAGCAAATTAGGATCAGTGTCACTCTTTGGAGGCAATGTTATTACAACAACCAAGAGCCCGTATAAGCCTGAATAGAGACAGATATGTCCCGAAGCGCTGGGTTTGTTGTGAAAGGGCAGCGACTGTGGAAATGGACTCAAGTGCTGAAATAAAGTTTAAAAGCTCTAACAAGTAAAAACGACACAGAATCTAACTGATTTCAATGTGTCATTTAAGCCAGTCACGCAATTTTCTGTGCAATCCTGGGAACAGAAAGTTGAGTTGAACGGTACATCAGTGAGTTCAAACTGATTTATTCCACTTTTTCAATCTCAGGTATAAAATCTGTCTGATATTCACAATCAGAACTTCGGTTGTGTGGACGGGAGGGGCACTAACGACAGATGATCAGTCACTCAAACGACGGGCCACAGCTACTCCAAATCAGAATCTAATGTGATTTATTAAACAACATTAAGTCTTTCTCAAAGCACAGAAATACACGTCAGGAGTGGCGGAGTTTAAGTGTCTCAGGTCTGAATGTATTGAATGTGAGAGTCACAAACATATCCGCCCAGCGGCTTAGGCGACGTCAGACAGTGTTTCTTGGCTGGTCTTGGAACAGTTTGGGATGAGTTGAGAGGGACCCATCCAACTTTAGTCAGGATAGAAACCTCTGCTGCTCTAACTGCTCTGAGTATCTGCCCTACCATTGACCAGTGGGTCTACGTCGGGGCTTTCAGGGACAGAAGGACAAAATATTTGCCAGAGAGCCGACTGAATGTCAGACTACAAACACTAAACTGAATGTTGCTTTGGAAATTCTCTGTTACTCCATTACCAAACCTTTCAAGAGTTTTATTTGCAAACCATTAAAAAACCCACGTCCACCTGTTTTGTCTCTTAAAGTAAATCATGTAAACACAGTCAGAGTCTGAGACGTGAGGGTGGTGTAACACTGGAGCCCATTCTCCCACATTACACTCACGACGTTGTCTTTCTCCTGCTCAGGACTCTTCTGGAGCTCACGCTGCTCTAATCCCATTTGTGTGGATCGCCTACTGTTCGTGTTTGCAGCACACCAGTTCCCAGGGGCACAGTGTTTTATCACGGCCCCCTCCTCGCAGATAGGCTCCCCGCGTGAGGCTGCATGTGCTCCAAGTGCGACTGGGGAATAATTGGGGACTGTGATGGTATCTCTCTGTCAGGAGCTGAGAACATCCAAGACAGATTTCCGGCTTAAAAAAAAAAAAAAAAACGGACAATGACCAAAGACGAGCGCACACAGAGGCGTTGAACATTACTCAAAACCAAAATGGTGGCAGCGGTGTCTTGTGGAGCCGCGGGGCCAGAGGAGCGTGACGATGAGTGTTGAACTATCGAAGGGGAACGAGGGCACGGAAAGTAAATGAGAAATGTGCTTCTCCCCAGAGGCCAACGAGAGCAAGAGCAGGGAAACAAAGGAGGCAAGGAAAGGAGCTGAGGGGAAAGAAATGAAAATGATAATATGTTTGAAATATGAATACAATTACAGGGAAACTATACAAACACAATCACCAAAACATAACTCAAACAACAGATTATAGACCAATTTAAAATAAAATTGTGATAAAATGGTATAGTAGACTTTCAGTGTCCTTCGTCATAAAGCTTATAGTTTGGACTGGCCTTGGTCAGGCACTAGTCTGTGTAGCTGTAACTCTCGCTCTGTAAATTCTCTGTGTACATATTCTTTACACATGTAGCTCACTCTCAGTTGTTTAAAAAAAACACCCACCCAGAGCTTCAGCCTTGTGTCCACTGAAAAGATAAAAAACAGATGTATTCAGATGTTTGAAGAAACACTGCGTGGATTGGATGATATAATTTCAGCCCTCTCAGTTAAATTAAAGCTGATTATTAGCGTCTTTAGCATCTGCAGAGACATTGAGACCATTGTATAAACTTCTTACTACAACACAGCGAAGAGAATAAACTCTTCCTTAAACGTTTGCCTTTTTGACACACATTTAAAAAGTGTTTAATCACAAACAGTTTGAGTTTAGCGGTATTTATTTTGGTGTTAACAATTCAAATTAAATTCAGCCTTTTTTGTGTTTGAGTGTTATGGTGTAATAATTAAAGTGCCACCATGTAACTGTGCCACTAGAGGGCGCAGATCCCTCTACAGACTGTGAAAAAAAGTCTCTTCTGATGTGATAGTGTAATTTCAGGTCATTTTGTACAAATAAAACTCTGTAGAGTTCTGTGTGTCGGCGTATTTCTGCTCCTTGTGTTTGAGCTGCTAAGCGTGTCTCTCAGGAGAGCTCTGTCCTGGTGCAATGGAATTAAATATCATTTATATCAGAGTGTTCCCTCCAGCTGAGAGGACTGTGTCAGTGAAACAGGTATAATTCCACCAATCACGTGTCTAGGATGTATATTTTTGGAGTTTAAAATGACACAATGCTACTAGCTAAAGATTACATAGTGTCACTTTAAATTTACATTTAGTCATTTAGCAGATGTTTTTATTCAAAGTGACTTACAAATGAGGAAAACAATGGAGCACAGTATACAAAGCTAAGGATAGAAAATAAATATATTTAATTTTTTTGAAGAAAAGGAAGAGATAGAAAGGAAGTAGAATTCAGTGTTTGTCCGTCAGGTGTTGACAGAAGAGATGTGTTTTCAGGCAAAAACAATCAGTACAAAAATACAAAACTAACTCAAATAGACATTTTAAAAAGACACTGTGCCTGTGTCTCCACAACTCAAAAGTCGTTAAAATCCAATTTACAGAATCATTCAAGCAACAGATAAACTTATACATAAGACTCCACAGCTCTGAGTGTAAGATGTTAATACGTGCTGTCACAAAGATTTCCCTTGCACTGGTCTCAACAAAACTCACAGAGCGTCATTAGAAGCCAGGATGTGTAAACTTTACAGTATGTTCAGAACAAAGTCAGATTTACTTTACCTGTGCATGATCCACACTTACACGAGAGAACATCTGCCTGAGCATACGACACGGACACGGTCTGTAAATATCACCTTTGTCCGTCAGCTCAAAATATCTGACTTCATCAGCGACACTTACATTTAACATTGTCCTTACTGTGTCTTTAAATGCCATCGGAACTAAAGAAAAATACAGACCTCCCAGAATAATCAACCATATCCTCGTGCAAGACCACAAATAAAACCACAAATTAGGCTAAAGGAAAAGAAACACTGCTACACTTTTATTTAATTAGCCTCAATACGTCGCAGGAACATGTCTCATTGGCTGCATCAACCCAATAAACCTTTCAGCAAGGGTCAGGTGTTCATACAGCTACCTTTAATCTACCTTTAATCTACATTTAATCTACCTTTAATCTACCTTTAATCTAACTTTAATCTAACTTTAATCTACCTTTAATCTACCTTTAATCTACATTTAATCTACCTTTAATCTACCTTTAATCTACCTTTAATCTACCTTTAATCTACCTTTAATCTACCTTTAATCTACCTTTAATCTAACTTTAATCTACCTTTAATCTACCTTTAATCTACCTTTAATCTAACTTTAATCTACCTTTAATCTACCTTTAATCTACCTTTAATCTACCTTTAATCTACCTTTAATCTACCTTTAATCTACATTTACATACTGGATCCAGACACCCAGTAGGATCGGATTAAAGTACCAGCTGTTCTTGTTAAAACACATATATTTGTGCTGTAAACAGTATGTTGTTGATGAATTGAAATGTTTTAATCACTCTTCTTCTTTTGGGGAATTAACAGACTCAATAACAGTCAATAAAACTCGACTTGAGGCAGAGCTGTGTTTGACCAAAGCAACATCTTCATCAGTTAAATGATGACGGATCCTTCAGAGCGTCTCTTCTTTATAAACAGATCCATTTCCTGATGAGTGTGAGGGCTGTGCGGCGCATCTTAACGTCTTAAGGATGAAGCCGAGCTCATAAAATTACAGGATACGGCCTGATTGTTTGGAGTTATCGAGTTACTTTAATAACAGTAATGATCAGCTTCGAGGAGATCACATGCCTCTGAAACGCTCTGTCGTGATGCCTCCTCTGCCTCAAACAAATAATACACTGGCCTTTTTTTGAGATGTTGAAATCTATGATACTGCCAAATGGAAGGAGAATGTTATGGATCATAAAATAGACTGAATAAAACACAATCTGTCCTGGATAGAATGATATTAAACAAGAAAATATTCAATTAAAATATATGAACGATTGCAAACCACTAATGGACTGAGAGAATAACACAACACTGTGGTACAGTGCTGGCTTAAGTTAACGCTGACAGAAGTCTATTACTTAAAGGTCTCCACCTCCTTCATGCTTTTGAAACAGTACAAGTTTACTTTTAGCTCTTAGTTCAGTGTCAGACTGACATGATCCCTGTTATCCGTGCTTCGTATTGCCCATCTTTATCCATGTTTCACTTTCTTCTTTTGTTTTATCAGAAGCCATTCATTTAAAACTAATTGGTTAAACATTCACATCTAATAAAATCCTTGATAACAAAGCCTTGATTCTTTTTTCCACAGATAATTCTAATTTGAATTTGCTCTTAGATGATTAAAACGATTATAAATGCTGGAAACTAGGTGTGACTTATTTAATTAGTCTTTTACTTACTAGTTTTTATTCACAATATGTACACGTTTCAGAAAGTCATTACTGCTGTGGAATCATTCTTTGGTCCTGGTGCTTTTTTGAATCTAATCTGGGATGTATTATTTAAGTGGCTAACATTAAACCATAAAGGGTTAAAGCATCAAACATGATCCAGAGTAATATTTATCACTGGATTGTGTTGTGTCTGATACTCAGTGCTGATGAGCTCAGCTGAATGACTTCATAATTGTGTTATTGTCAGCCATAATCCAGATAAAAGGATGGATGCTACATCATGATTATCAAATGAATAATCATCAGCTAGTATCTGCCGTCAAGAGCCTTTTTGTTTCAGGTTTTCCTGTTCAGCTTCCCCCAACCCTCCAAAACCACAGACCGGTGTCCACACTCGATTTATTCTGAACAGTTGCTCTTTACTTTGATGAGTGTGAATGCTGCCAAACAAGAATCAGCCGCTTCCAACTGAACTCAATATAATTAAAATATCAACACCACATGGGACTGGGTAGCTTCTCTGTTGGATTAAACCAAAATGAGCAAAAGTAAAACAAGAAAAGTGCAGCTCATGTGGAATTTACAGAAAAAAAAAAACTACACACACTGACAGCGCCACCTAGTGGGTCTTTGTTGAGCTATCGGGATCAGTTTCCATTTTGTTCTGAGAGAAACAAACAACCTGAATCATCCATTTACTGCAAAAAAAAATAAATAAATGACTCTCCAGGGCCCTGGCTAAAAGTACACTAATATTCTGTTTGGATTAAATTGTTTTAAAAAGACACGCACCGATAAACAGAAAAGATTAGAATGTAATTAAAAATCCAATTTATCTTTCTTACATTAGGCCACAGGTTTTTTTTGGTTCACTGCATTTTCTCCGATGTAAGTTCACAACAGTAACAAAACTGTGACTGTCAGTGAATATAACAGAACACCTGCCAGGTCAGTTTATAAAAGTGGCAACTTCATCAAGCACCAATCCTTTCAGAAGAAAACGATTCCTACAGCGAGAGATAAACTGTGTGTCATCTTAAACCTGCGCCTTCACTCACTTTTCACACACACATATCAGAAAAGAGCAGAAAAGAGCAGAAAAGAGCAGAAAAGAGCAGAAGGCAGAGAGTTTTTGGTCCTCACCCGGCCATGACGATGAAGAAATCCAGGCGGTTCCACGTGTCTCCGAGATAAGCGCGCCGACCAAAGATCCCCAGAGCCACCATCTTCACCACCATCTCCAGCGCGAAGAAGATGTAGATGAACGCATCAAACGCCTGTCGAAATACACACACATGTTCAAAACCACGTGGAGAGAGAAACCAGGAGAATTCACAACACGCTCTCATCGAGTTGTGACTATATTCACATTTCAGTAAAGATTACCACTCTGGCTGCTTTGAGCGTCTGCCAGTACACAAGACCAAACAAACTCCATTAAAAAGTGTGTATGTTGTGGGAAGGGGCGGAGTCAGACTGTTAAAGCCTTGGAGCAAGACTTTATGCAGCCTTTTTGTCTGAATAACGTACAGATTAGTGACATGCTGTGTTGGTCCTCCACAGAACCCAGTGGAAGGAGACATTTCCTTTTGTCCGGAGACGACAAACTGAGCACTGCTGGAGGAGAAGCACACTTGTGTATCATTTAGACACAACCTCGTTTAAAGTCTATTCCTTGTGAAAGTAAAATGCAATAGTAGCTACATCTTCACTAGCACAGTTCGGCTGTTTACTGTCCCTGGCAGGGTTTACATTGATGGGAACTTTAATTACATTAACTGTTGTGCTCTGCTGACTGCGCTGGGAACTGACCTAGTCCTTTATACAGGATTGTTGGCTCAAAAAGAAATAAGAATGATTCTGACTCCAGCTGAACTCAAATATATTTATCCACCTCTCGTAGCTTCCGTCGCTGCAGAGGAGCTAAAGACGGGACAGTGCTGGTTTTAACATTGTTGATGGAAGTCAGAGATTCTTCCACATCACTGACTTTGACTCACTTTAGGCTGATCATGATGAAGTTTGTGGATATCCATGTGTGCACCTGTTGCTGCATCTCACCTGTGGCTGTTCTCAGACACTACTCTAGGACGAGTGCACATGACTCTACAAGAGAAATATGTTCATCAGCTCAGATGGTTAGATTTGCAGACTTTATTGGATGTACTTGAGGTAAATGAACTCTTCATTTCTGCTCTACTGTCTTCGTATTGCCCCAGTTTTATTCCCACACTTCCTCCTCGTTAATCTCCATCTGATCAGCCTGCCCCCGAAACAATAGCTAAAGAAAAACCATTTGTTTGAGCAGTAATCAGTGCTAAGCCTCATATCGACCTCCCAACTCAGCCCCATCTTTAATCAAGCATCTAATTAAAACGCAAGAGAAAAAAAAATCCCAATAAATCAGAGATCACAGCTTGTTAATGCGTGTTATTGCTGTTGGGAGTAAAAAGCTGAGATTAGCTGCTGTTGCTTTTGTGAATACGAGGATTAGAGACGAGGCAACACGCTCGCTGCTCCCTGTAATTCGGTTTCCAGAGCGTAAACTACTGAAGGCAACACCACCGATGATCGTCTCGGTTTTGTCAAAAGGCATCGCTGAAAAGACTCGTCCCACACAGATCCAGTACAAAGAGTAAAGATGCTACAGCAGCGGCTAATGCGCTATAAGAGACTGTAACCTCGGCCTTTTGTAAATGCAGGGAAATTGAGATGTAGTCAGTGAAAGTAAAAGTTCACTGACAGGACAAATGACGCAAAAATACAGGCCTGCTTTGACATTTCCAAAGCTATAGATTTTTCACACCGTTTACGTGTGTTGTCTGCTCTCAGTCAGATATAATACACAAACTGTCGGCCCAAATGCTAATAAGGCATTTAACCTCCTCCGTGCCCCGCGTTTGCCCTCTGCTCTTTTTATTCCATTGATGGAAATTATTGTTTGGGTTCATTTTTTCCACTCTGGGGAAAGCTAAACAATATGTGACATTTTCATCACCAAGGCTTCTCCTGTTTGGTCTCGTTTAGACTTCTGCGGTCTTAGTAGGACTCTATCCGAGCACTCTGACAGAGCAAACACATCAGAGTTTGTTTTAACCTCACCAAGCACAGTGCACATAATTAATCTGAAACCTTACTAAATTTATTTTCTCCAATCAGGATTACCTTGTAGACTACAATTTTTGAAACACCTGTTGTCCGACTCAGAAGGTCCAGCCACATCCTCTTCAGGGTATTTTTTAGGAGCTACCAGTTACTGAACTATCACGGTTTTCTTACTTGTTTTCTGTTTAAGTCAGTTGGACTCTTGTTTTATTTATTTCAGTTGAGTGGTATGGAACAGGTCGGGTCAGTTTGGATTCGTTCAGTTAACGCTTAATAAATCTAGTGTTGAAAATTCCCATTGTGGTATGTATGTGCCAACTTTGTCGACTCAAAGCTTTTAGCACTCTTTCTGTTTAGAATATGACTTCTCTTCTTGTTTTCAATCGAGTGATGATTATCTATCGTCCAATCAACAGTCTACATATTTACATACTGATAAAATTAAAAAGCGAGAAGATATGTACTGTTTACAATACCATACAAATGCAGTAGTTTTGTAGTTTTCAACGAGTACAGTTTTCTACACAACCTCGAGACCACTGCTTCAGGGTCTTATTTGGTTTAATATTGTGTTATATACTGTGTGTGGATAAAAGCTTCTAGCCCAGAACAAAAATGTAGGAAGCTTTAAGTGGCTCATGTTAAAAACAATTCCCCTCTGAACGCTCTGAGCTTTTAACAGTCTCATGTTTTTATCTTTAAATAAGAGATCAAAGACACCCAACTCCCGAGCACAGCATTAGCCCGAGCGCGCTTGTTATTTCCCATAAAGGAGGCTTTTATTTTGAAGGTTTTGTATACATTGTTTTGGATATGAATGTTTAAAAAGATACATTTAGGGCTTTGATGGAAAAAATATTTGAACTTGCTCTGGTCCTATCCTTGAGACTAGCTGTGTCATTTTTATTTGTTTCTTAATGGAAAGCAAAACTAAGAGAATAAAAGAGTGGGTTCACCATTGCATTAGTGTTGAGTGTATAATCACCTAATATTAAACCTTTATATAGATAAAGAAAAAAAAATCTGTTTTTGATCAGGATCAATTATGACAACCACTTATTTTTTTTTTTTACTTTTGACTTTTAGTTTTATTTCAGAAATATTAGTTTTTTGTTTTTTTTTTGCTTGTTTTGTGGGTTTTTACAGAAAGAAGTCCATTTTTTATAAAATTAGACTAAAATATCCAACCATTTTGTAAATTGCAGGTGCCCTGACAGCTGCACACCAGATTTCTTTTTTTACACTGTGGTCTTTGGAGAAAACCTTTTCTAGATTATGGGATATTTTTCACTGCAATACCTCGAGTGTCCACTTGTGGCAAGAGAGAAAAGGAAGTACCATCCAGATTACAATACATCCATAAATGAACCATTAGAACCATTTTTCCTAAAGTGAACTTATTTTTGACTTATCTTTTTTGGTTTGTTCCTAGACAACAGCTTGTCCCTGCAGGGCTACCATAGCTCACAGACTAGTCAAGAGTCTAAACTATTGTTAACTACACGGCGTAAAAAAACCTAGTCCAGCTCCAGTCCCACTAAGCTGCTCCACAAATAACCACAATCTCTAGGTTTCTGTGAGACTGTGGCTTAGGAGGGAGACAGGTTGGTGGTTCAATTCCCACTTCTGTTTGAGGTGAAGGTTTTTGGGCAACGCTGTGTAATGAATGAGAGTTTGATTAATACATGCGAGTCATTGTTGTTTGAAAAACTATCAAAAGCATTACCAAATAAATAAAGCAGTGTTTAGTCGAGCTGCACTCATCGCTCAGTGTTTAACGTGAGTACTGTCTTTGACTTTACAGGCCTGTGAGTCTGCTCCTGGTCCCGCTAAAGTATTCAGGGCTTTTCTTTTGGTCATTTCAGAAAACAATAAAATAAACAAAAATGTCAGCAATTTTCATGAAATTAAATTTTTTTTGTAAAAATCCTCAAAACAGGATAAATTCTTTCTATGGAATTTTTGGAAATAAAACTGGAAGTTAAAAGTAAAAAAATCAACGAGCAACACCGTTTAAAAAATCAACAAACAAATCAGTGGTGACCATGATTTATAGAGGATCCTGGTCTAATAAAACACAGATGTTTAAATGTCCATTAGATTTTATAAAGTGCTTTTCAAGGCACTCAAAGCGCTTCACAGTTGAGTCCATTGTTCATTCACTCCACAGAAGCCTATCAGCTTTAACAATGTGCTTTTGTCTTTTTTCTCAGTTTAATTTTACCTCCTGCTGCACGAGGAAAGGAACTTTAGCCAAAACAGAGTCTCAGTCCAGCTCTAGTCCCACTAAGCTGTACTTCTCACTGAAATGCATGATCTAAGAGTGTTAGAGTGACTCAAGGAATTCAATTTCCATTATTCCACTCAGTCAGATTTTGTTTGAGTCGGACCAAGAATCATTTTGATTTTAATGACATTTAAACAATTACTGCATCTGCTTGTGTATCATTCTTGAGGCAAAAGACACAGTCACATCCTTCACATTAATTCGCAAAGTGAATGGGATTAGTATTAACACCGGGGCTGCTGTCTCCAAATCAAAAAGCCCCTGGAATCAGCTGTGGAGCTTTGTGAGCGAGATGAATGCAGCCACGGAGCGGTTTACATAATCCAAGTCCGATCCACAGAGATTTGTGACAGTCATTAAAGCGTGTGTTATGTAAGAGACTTGACTCACTTCTCCTCCAGGTGTCACTCAAAATGATGACTACAGTCGGGATTACAGCGTATGTTTTTAACTATCTGATATTTTTACTCTTTTAAAGAAAACAGGCTTTGTGTGTAAAGTTTAAAATAACCCATTTTAATCCCATACGACAATTGTCACATGGGAACTGATCTTTTTACCCAGACGGAACTAAAACATCCCAGATCTCAGAAACATGCTGGTGTACTGTTTATTTTTTTTAACCTTTTTTATCCAGAGATAACTATTTGGACTTCTTTCCTGTCTCCTGTTGCCATTGTCTTTGCTCAGAAGGGATTTCTTTTGTTCCTTGATATTATTTTTTTTTGTCAAGTGGCACTTTATAAATAGTATATTATTTAGAATTATAACGAATAGAATATCTTTATTGTCATTGTAAAACAAACTTGGATGCAATCCTGAATAAATAAAGGGTAAAATGTTAAAAATGTTAAAAGGAATAAGGTTATAAGTTAAAACACACATCCATAACTTTCCATTATCACTCTAAAACTGCACATAAAATGTTAAAATAATGCATTTAATTAATTTACAGCAGCAGTGAAGGTGATAAAACGTATTCGTCCGTGGTTTTATTCTTCTGTTTTGCCTGACCTGAAGGCAGCAGTTCAAACAGAATGTGTGTCTTGTAAAATGTTTTTTTGCTCATAAATAAAGGTTTTGTGTTTAATCTCGTTAACGTGGTAGGTTCATGACACAAGGGCATCCCAAAACCATTGTAAATGTATTGTAAACCATTACACACGTTTTCCCTTCTTCAGAATAAACGTTTAAATGAGAAGTGAGTAACTACATGTTCTTGTGTCTCATCCAAACAAACAAAGCTGAATCAAGGTAATACTGACGTTTAGTAGATTTGTCTGAATAGTTCAGTAAATGAGGTAAATGTGTTCCTGCTTTCCATTACTGCTCTGGTTAACGGCAAATGCAAGCCTCGCTGAAGCTATTTCTTCAGAATTATTGATCTTAAGAAGAAGTGAGAATTCAGACATCTGTCCCAGAGTCACAATCTGTCTCAGTCCCTCTCTTTTCTGTTGCCCCAATAAAGGAGCAAGGTAAATTAAAGTATTGTTGATGTTTATCCTGTTGTTTATGGGGGAACAGACATAAAAAAAACACTTTGGATGAAGAATAAATTAATGGAGACTTTTGTTTGTGGTAAGAGTTGCTGTGCTTTAAACTCTTGGATGTGTATTGGAGCTGTACTGGTCAGGTGGAAAAGACCAGAGGAGCTGTATTTGACTGGACAGAAGATGTTTGGATGATTGTTGAACCAGAAGGTTGGGTTTGTCGTCTGGGGTTGGTTTTACTGAATGTATTGATTCAGGTAAATGAGCTACTCTCAATGAATTCCCTGGTTAATAACCAAAACTGGAGGAAGGCTAGTCACTGATTTAATTTGGAGAATGGAGTCTACATTTGTTTGTTGCTGTACAGTTCTGAACACTCTGTAAACTCTTACGTCCACACTTCAGTTTGGTGTTGCTCTAACTCCTACTGACTGTGACTCGCTGCATTAACCCTGACTTTCCTCACGTCCACCTGCAGCTCTCTGAATCCCGTTTGTGTCGTGTCTGTTCTCGCCAGCGTCCAGCCTTTGTCCAGATTCACCGCCGACAGCGCACATGGAGGATTGATTAGCTCCCTGGGGTCGTAGCTGGACCTGTTTCTTCTCCCAGCCTCTATGGACCCTGCTCAATATCAGCCTGGATTTAGCAGACTTCAGCCCCACAGTCGATAGGCTCCTCTTAGAAAATCTGTTGTTCGATTTGGAGATTTCAGTGGGGCTCTAACAAATGGAGACTCAAAGACCAGCAGTTGTTTTAGACAGAAGAATGAGTCATCAAAGAACATTTATGTGCTGCAATGTCCACGCTCAAAGGGCAAAGGGAAACTTTATATAAACAGTATATAAAAAAAGTGTTCACAATCACAAATGATTTTGAATTGTCTCATTTTGTCCAGCTGTGCTGATCTGATGAGATCGTTTTCACCTGCTCCACCATTTCCTTCTTTGTGACCCTTTGGACAAAAGGAGACCAGCTGAAGGACTGGGACAGACGTGCCACTGACTCAAGGCTCAAATATATTTTGTTACTTCTGTGATTAGCTTCAAGGAAAAACTGACATGTAGAAGGCAAACGTACAATATTATATTTAGTTAAAGTCATATTATTGTGTGGTTTGTCAGGTCACATTGTAAACTGAGAGTTGGACAGTAGGGGATTGTTAATGGTTATAAATAAAAGGTCTTTGACTGCGGAACACCTCAGTCAAAACTCTTTTCAGTGGTGCATAAGCCACTCAAAATAACAGTCTTCACAATTCAGAGCTCCGTGTGAGCTCCAGTGAAAGTTCTTTTTCTTTCTGTTCTTACAGCTGCCAAGAGCAAAGTCACATGGGACTGTTACATCTCAGTCTCAATACAAGATACTAGTGTTGAGCTTTTCTGTTGTGACACTCACTGAATTACATCTATAAACATCTATATAGACTTATATATAGACATGGTGCTTCAAATAAAGCATTATTAAGACGTTTTCCATGTTGAAGAATCATAAAATTGACTTTAGAGATATGTATTTATAATTTGAAGCCTTTGTTGTTGATGGTATAAAGGTTATATAGTGTTGAAGAAGGGAATACTGTGTCAAAGACCAGGTGGAAGTCTCTTGTTTTGTCTTGTTGGGAAGGTCCTGGGCTAAATCTCTTTTCTATGTGGAGGTGTTCACCACTGTATTGTAAACCCTTATTATTTAAACCTTTATGTTGTTGAGGGTTTGTTCGAGTTCCCAGACAAACAGACAAGGTCATACTGAAGTTTAGTAGATGTTGCTGTTTTGTCAATAAGTTCAGTGTTCATCAACAGTCAAATACCCTTCAGCAGAAATAAAGCCGTGTGGCGTCTGTGGAGAGTCGGTACCTGTAGGATCTGGCAGCGGTTGGACGAGCAGTCGATGTTCTCACACGGCTGGTACATCCCCAGAGTCACGCAGTTCAACAGGATCACCATCATGCTGATTCGCTCGAACCACGTACGACAGACGAGTTAAGGACAGCAACACAAAGATACAGCACAAACAACAAGTAGCACAAAATCTGGACAGAAAAAAAACTTTTATTATCAGATTAAACACAACCTTAGCTGCTGCTCAGTTTGGATTTTGAAGTGCAATCTATTTTCAGTGGACGAATTAGCATTAGCACAAAAATATGCAAAGGGTGCATAAACAAGAACCGACTGACAACATGTGTGCATTCAGAAAACTGAGCATAACATTTTAGACATCATCATTTTGGGTCACAATTAATTAAGCATTTTTAAAATATGGATCCCCAGAAAAAAAAAGTTAGGAAGTACTAAAGGGAGCCCTAATCAAACCACTTCAACAACATTATAACTAAAAAACTAACGCACTGGCAAACCAAGTGATGAGCTGTCCAATGTTTAACTCACACTATTGAATTCATGCCGTGTAAATTAAAGGACGTAAACTGCGTGGGGAACCTGGTAAACACTCTCGAGACACGGTAGGGAACATGAAAACCCCTTTAATCTGTTTCCAGGCACAAAGAAATCCCAAGCAAACCGTCGAATCCTCCAACATGTGTCTCTCGACCCGACTCGAACCTCCAACAAAGCTGCTGGACTCATGCTTTTAAAGATAGATGCTGTGAGTGGGCAAAACACATGCACAAACAGACATAAACGCCCGAGAGAGACCCTTAACACACCAGCACCCACTCATCGCCGGCACGTCCTGCGAGTCCAGATACATGTGCACGAGAACCCACCTACACGTGAGCGCTGCACACAACTCTCCAGCCTTAAAGAAGTCCTATGTGCTCGTATGTGGCTGCAGCGGGGGGGCACGTTTAATGTGAATGTTCCATAGTTAATAACAGCTGTCATCGTTCTCAAACATCAGAGCAGTTTCTACTCCACGGGATACACGACTAATTGGTGTTCTGCCTTTTAATGTGGTCTGATGAGGCAGATGTAAAAAAAAACAAACAGTGAATAATGTAAGACACAAGCTCCGTGAACGAGAGGAATTATTCAAATGAAATGATTGCCTTATGTAAATATCTTCAGGTGAGGTTCTTTGTGAAACAGGTTCATATGAAGGGCTCTACGGGGACTTTTCCTGCTGCTACAGGCGGTGCCATTACTGTTCGCAATACAAGTATTACCAACGGCTCTAACTGCTTTTGACATCAATACTTCCCTCGACAGTCAGCAGCAAGGCCTTTTCTGTTTCCTTTATCAAACACCAATAAATCAAATCAAAGACCACTCAAACACAAACCAAAAAAGAGCAGAGATTTCCATCAGTTTTTATTTTTACTTTTTAAACAACCCAACTTCCTGGTTTGGTTTTGCTTTTTGTAATAGTTAGTTTTATTGTTTAATTTTCCTCTTTTTAATTGACATTTTAATGCTGTGCTGTGGGGCATTTACGTCTGATTTATGATTCTTGGCGTCAGGGAATTTCTTTTTTACTGTTCTCTTGTCACTGACGCCCCATGGATTACCTCAAAGCTTTCTTGTACTATTATAGAACAGAGATGGAATTAAACTTAAAACCAGACTGTAGAATGAATATACGTAACTAAAAAGTTAGTTCTGTCATATTCCCGCAAACTTATTAACAGATTATTGCTGGTAATATATGAATAACCTTGATCTACAGTTACTTATCACAAGTGTAATGGAGAAAGATAAAGATATTTTTATTATGTTCAGTTATGTTGAGTTACTGGTTTGTGAATAATCTCAAAAAGAAAAGATACTGATAAACAAAAAAACAAATAAAACTACATCTGCTTCTACTGATACAACTGTTTTAGGAAAAGGTAGGCTACGGATTCAAAAATTGGATAATAGCAACAAAAACAAACCTCAACACAAATCTTTTGCCCAACCTGAACTCAACGTGCAAGTGTACTTTATGTGCTTTATGTACTTTATGTACTTTATGTACTTTATGTGCACCCCTCACTGGAACACACTTTGTTGACGTCTGTTGCCGTGTTGTTTTCCATTACAAGAAGAAGCTAGAATATTAAGAAACTAAAGCCATTACATTATGTTTTGTCCCGGCCTGATGTGTTTGTGTTAATTTTTCTAATCTGTATTTGTAAAGATCTATGTCTTTATTGTGCATTTTCTCTCAGTGTAGGTTCTGTGCTGTTCTCTTCAGGCAGATCTCAGTTTAACAGTCTTTGACGAAGAAGCCCAGGTCCTGAAACTATCCGTGTACAACTCTGTCTCCTCCGTGTCGAGTTATTTGTTGTTCTGACATAATCAATGAGTTTTTATCTTGGTTAAATAAAGGTTAAATAAAAAATAAAAGAATAATTCTCCAGAGACTCCAGAAAGAGTAGCCTTTAACTACTGGAGAATAAATGCTTGTATAAACAGAGCAGCTGAATATTGAGCTAATCAAGTATACTCATCAAAAAGGTAAACTCAAAACCTGTTGTTTTTGATGTGGCTTTTGGCTGGAGTGCTTACATGTGGCCTGCGGTTGTGAGGACGGTTGGATGTACTGCCAAATTCACTCAAAGGTAAAGAAATGAACATTCAATTCACAGGCAACAGCTCTGGAGCACATTCCTGCAGTCATCCAAAACCTGTGACATCTGTGGCATTGTGCTGGGATAAAACTGCACATTTTAGACGGGCCTTTTATTGTGGCCAGCCTGAGGGACTCCTGTGAGGTGGATGGATTATCACTGCAAAGGAGAAGTGTCCACTAAAACAGATTTGGACAGATTTGTGAACCATATTTGAGAGAAATAGGCTTTTTGTGTTCATAGAAAAAGTCTTAGATCTTTGAGTTCAGATCATGAAAAATGGGGGCAAAAATGTGTTGCGTTTAAATTTCTGGTCATTATATGTTCTCGACCCACTCACTGAAGGCACACACATGTCAGTCCGTTGCTATTTGCCCAGATCATTTTAATAATAATAATAATAATAATAAGCTTTATTTATATAGCGCCTTTCCAGAGCTCAAGGACGCTTTACAATATACAATAAACAAACAACAATGAGGACAATTGACAAAGAGAGCAGACAGAACAACAATAGACAAAGGAAGAGAAGAAAAAAAACATGTACTATTCATTTAGGACCAATCTAATTTTGTTTATTGAAATCGAATCATGAGATTTCTTTTACTTCTGCTGCCAAATGTTCTCACGGATTATTTTGTTTAGAAAGAAAAAAAAAGGGTTTATAAATTATTATTTATTGCCACTTTAAGTCACACATTGGAGGTATTTTTAGCAGTTTCCCACGTGAATCTGGCCCGTGTGTATTCTAGACAATAATAATCCTAATGAAGTCTGCTGAATTATTCACATTAAATGATAACTCAAATATGAAGCTCCTGTCAGTGCTGTGAGGTGAGGCACACTGCAGGCCATCGCACACAGATGCACGCTCTCACCACTTCAGCTGTTCCTCTCCGTTTTAATGAGGACACAGATATCATCTGCAGGTGTCACTGAGCTCCTGGTCGGACCTACAGGCAGCTGCGCTCATTCACACATCCACACAAACACACACACGTTTTAATGTGAGAGGCACTGGGGAAAAACTGCAGGTCAGCACATTCTTATTCCCCCACTCGCAGTAATGATGACAGGCTTCGGGGCTAATGCTAGAAGGATTATCTCCAGGTTCTTCTTTTCTAGTTCAGCTCCTCGTGCATGTTGTGCTGATGAGAAGAGAGCGCTCTGCTTAACAAGCTAATTATTTAGGCTCTGCATTAAAAGTCCCTCACAGGATCCCCTCAAGTCCAGCTGAACTTTAATAAACCAGTTTCCAGAAAAGCCATAGAATGTATAATATGTTAAAGGACAATCACGCGTTGTTGGTGAAAACTATTTTAACTGCAAATTTCAGGCTACACTAGAACAAAAACTCCCGTACAGTACAGATCTTTGTTTAAACATCCTTTCTAGGTGGGCCAATATCAAGTCCAGCTTCTCATACAACCTGGACTTTTCAAGCTCATTTGCCAAGTTCTGGAAAACTGTAAAAAAACTAAATAAATGTATAAGTTTTATAAAAGTGTCCACATGACCTTGAGTATCCTGGATTTCATAAGGTCTCCTGGAAAACTCTGACAGAGACTTTGATGCTGTGTTTTTGGTGTTTCTACTGGTCTCAGACTTTTTAACTTCTGCTCCACTGCTGCCTCTAAAGGATGCTGGATTCTTTCTCAAACTTTATTTCTTTCCCTTCCTTGCTCCTGTGAAGCTGTGACAGTGGAATCTCATTCCAGTCAAAGTCAGGACATGTTTATTTTGTGATTTTTTGCTGAAAATGTTGTAAAAGCGCCATGTCTGACTTAAAACATCAGCTTCAACCTCATTATTAACAACAGAATATCTCAGATCATGTTAAAATTCTCATCTTTAGCCATTTTCTGAAACCGTTATTCCAACTTGTGGATTAGCCGAAGTTCAGTGCTTTTAATAAAATATGAAAAAGCCTTAAAAAGCTTTTGTAAGTGGTGGGCTGCCCCTGCTCTCTGTAACAATATGTAAGCACCTGTCTGTCTCGTCTCGGGCGCGTCTGAAGAACGAGTCAATTAGAGGAGATGCCTTCGAGGCTCGGGCTGTGTTCTTATTCTACCTTTCAGAGAAACACAGAGCATGTCAACACTGAATTCAAAGATCTTTTACTGACAAGAAGCTCTAAGAAGATTAACCTGCTTTGTACCATTATTTCACCGACAGATTTGATATATGTTTTTTTACAGTGTGCAGGATGAGGAGTTGGTTCTTATCCAGCAGCTGTCACTTATTACCACCGCTGCCAGAAACACCCACGGTATCTTGTCAAATACTGAAGCAGAACAAGGCTGTGCAGTGAGAATTTGACTGATGTGGTGTTTCGCTGAAGTATAAACTATCACTCTGAGACTTTTTACCTTTCTGCAGTGATTGCATTTGGAGCTAATTTCCAGCTGCAGGACCGGATTTTTTATTTTTTGTCCCTGTCTCTCACCCACTCTCCTCCAGCAGCCGCCGTGGGATCTGTCTTGCTTTTTTTTTTTTTATAAAACTGGACCAATTTTATTTCCACAAAATACTAATAACTGAAGTTTACATTTTAGCATTAGCTTAGCGTTAGCTCCACTGCCTGGACAGTGATTATCTCGGCATCGTTAAACAATATTTGATTGAATTGACAGTATTTATCCACATTCTACGTTGCCTCCCTTTTCTATGATATTTTTGAGTTGTTTCTCTGTTAAAAGACATATTCTCTTGAAAATACACTTGTGCTTGGACCTGTTTTTCAGATAATGTGACAGTGATTTGTGGATTGAATGTTATTTATTTTTACTTTAAAAAGTGACATACAGTATGTGTTTCATTGATTTTTTAATTGCCATCTCAACATTGCGGGTATTTCAACTTAGAGATTGATGATTGGCGTAAAGACAGTTTGGGTTTTGCATTACTTCCCTTTGAATCAACTTCAGAAAAGAAAACCCAAATTTCAAAAGTCCTTCCAACTCGGGATGAAAAATGTATTGGTGTTTTTTTGATTCATCGGCATCGGCCCGATGGAGGAAAAAGATGCCTGACGTGTAGAGCAGATACTATATTCTGTCGACTGGTTTGTTTGTGCCTGTGACACAGTAGTGCACCTGAAAACAGCGGCGCTCCTTGTGGAGAAGCTGGCCAAAGCGTCGCAGCAGGACGCAGACTCAGGACGGTCCATTAGCAGACATTTTACTCAAAACACATTGACCATTGAAAACACATTTTCATTGTGAAAAATATATTTTTGAACCGGCACTTCTAGGACACGCGTAGGTCCTCGGGTTACTATGGTTACGGAAACGCCAGCGGAAGTTAACAACTTTAGCGTAGCTTGATAAATGAGTTCGAAATGACCACATTCAAAAAGTCAAGCCTTGGGTCCGTTTCGTTTGCGAAGGATAAACATTACAGACCTTCACTTTACTCCATTTGTTAAACACAGATTTTTTAATAAAAATTATTTATTTAATTAACAACACGGACCTCGACCGATTTTAGTTGAGGACCTCTCGTTTAGCCCATGACATCACCAGGGTTTCAAAATGGCTGCGGAAAGGACACAACTCCTTTTTGTTCAAACCATGTGCTGGTCATTCTTAAATTAACGTAAATATTTTAAACAAATAAAGCATTTCAAACTAAATATAAGTGTGGTATTTTAACTTAAATATAAACTATGACTAAACAAATACTAATCAAAACAAACCTAGAATAATGTTTAGCTGTTTAGTTGTATATTGTCAATCAAATGCAAAAGGAACAAATGAAATGTTAAAGTGACAGATTGAATAATGGGACAAAGTGAACACAACCCACTTAATCACGCTTCATTTTGGTCGCCTCGTCTTCCTATGGACAAAAGCTAAATTAATAACCAAGAAGAAAATAGAAATGATTGAGGTACAATGTGATATCACAGTTTAAAGGCAAATGTGCAAAAAAAAACACCAAAAAAAATAATAAATGTAATTATTTTTATTCAGTGAAGCAATGACTATTAATATTTTAAACATCGGTCAGTTTATGAAATCTGCCACAACAGCCAGAAAAAGACTTGATTTTGGAATCAGCTGAAGAATTCACTTCGGCCCGACCCTAACCTTCAACGACTCACTGACACTGAGGAGTGTTTTCCTAAATGTGCTGCTGTAACGAGCTCTGAGGCTGGGAACGCGCTGCAGCGGGGGTTAAATTAATTCTTAAAACCTCGCCGCGTGCTCTGGTTCAAACCAAAGTCTTTCTCTCCTTTTTATTGTTTCCAAAGAGAAAGACACGGGAGGCAAACGACCCTCAGGTTTCCGTAGCAACCGATCGGCTATCGGATAAAATAAATCGTGCCGATGAGAAATGAGGCAGACGAGGAGAGAAAGTAACGCAGTAAGTGATCTCTGTAGACCTTTGAGCAGAGACTGACAACATTTTTCAGTTTACAACATTTTCAGTTTATTTTCAGTTTTCTGTTTTCTGTTTAAAACAGAAAGTGGCCACAGATTCTTGGGCAGCCATTTTTATTCATGTTCAGTGCTTGAAAATAAATTAGGCTCTGAGGATTCAACTTGGATTTCTGGCAGGCAGTACCCTCAGACAGACAATAACCCTTTGGCCAATCGGAGACGAGAAGCATGTCTTCAAACCCTCCACCACTGACTGTCCGGTCTCAGCTGGTTGTGGTTGGACATATTTACACCAAAAATAACTTCCCAAACATCTGTGAACCGTGGCAAAGATAGTCGTCTTATTAAACTGCTGTTTTTACTACGCTTAGTAATGACTGTGAGCTATTTAAGATATTTATACACAGCTTTTTTTAAACTTTTTGAACTCAAAACATTGAGAAATCTTTGTAAAGAGCCCAACAAACTCTGGCAGCCGAAACATGTATTCAAGCAACACAAAACTTTTTATATCCATGCCTCTGCTCGCTGCTGACTGCAGAGCATATCCATGGAAACTATGAAACCGACTTGAGGTTTCCATTGTGGTTTAAATTAAACACTATTTAATGACAGTCTGAATATGTCTCTTCATTTGATTAGACAAAAACCATATAATCTCTGTCGGATCAGCGATTTCATGACGTGGACACCACTTTGTTCAGTCAAACCTGGGTTTTTCTTTGGAGCTGTAAACCTTTTCATGAGAAACAAGTGGAGTCAGCGCTAACCGAACAATCACATGGACATATGTTAACGTGAAGACTAACACAAATCCAACCTTAACTCGTGCTAAATGTCCAACAGCATAGACTCAACAATACCAAGTAAAGTTGTTTTTTTCATCTTTCTTCACACTAACGGCTCATTTGTCTCCATCTGCCTCTGAGCAGATCTTAGAGGCACTTACTGAGGAGATTCGATCGAGTCTGAGGCCGTTCTTCTGCTGCACTCAGCGTTTTCACACAGTCGTTAGAGCTCTGTGAGCTTTGTAACCTCACACCTTCCTCGTTCCCACCTTCTCTTCCATCGTAACCCTCAGCTGGCAGCTCTTTTCTTTCCTGGAAGCAGCATCAGGAGCTGTTCGACTCGACGCGTGTGTGTGTGTGTGTGTGTGTGTGTGTGTGTGTGTGTGTGTGTGTGTGTGTGTGTGTGTGTGTGTGTGTGTGTGTGTGTCTGTGTGTGTGTGTGTGTGTGTGTCTGTGTGTATGTGTGTGTGTGTGTGTCTGTGTGTGTGTGTGTGTGTGTGTGTGTGTGTGTGTGTGTGTGTGTGTGTGTCTGTGTGTGTGTGTGTGTGTCTGTGTGTGTGTGTGTGTCTGTGTGTGTGTGTGTGTGTGTGTGTGTGTGTGTGTGTGTCTGTGTGTGTGTGTGTGTGTCTGTGTGTGTCTGTGTGTGTGTGTGTGTGTGTGTGTGTGTGTGTGTGTGTGTGTGTGTGTCTGTGTGTGTGTGTGTGTGTGTGTGTGTGTGTGTGTGTGTGTGTGTGTGTGTGTGTGTGTGTGTGTGTGTGAGCGGGACAGCAGTAAATGTCAGGCAGTGTCTCACGTTAATGCTTCCCAGCGTCACGTTGGCTCCCCTTTTCCCCGAGCTGTCAGGTCAGGGCCGTGCACACGCCCACGTGCACACGCCCACGTGCACACGCCCACGTGCACACGCCCACGTGCACCCAGTGGTTACGGAGCGTGCGTTCTGCGCTGTCACACGGACGTATTCCACGGACAGTGACTAAAGCTGATGCACAGCTCTATGTGTCACTGTTGAGAGTGACTAATGCTGACTCAGCTCTGCAGTTGGTCACATTATTGATCTATATGTTCCTTAATCTATAATTACCTCAAACCGTTCTTAAGTTCATTGTGTCTTTTTACCAGAACCAGCACAGTATACTTCAACAACCACTTGCAGCAGTCTCTGAATTCCAATCAGAGAGGACAAGAGTTACTGCTTTAAAGGATGCTGTATTTCTCAAAACTTATATGTGTCTTAAAAATGTATCATGAGAGATTCAGAAACAGCATAAATAAAAAAGAGAAATGGCTGTTGATGTCTTGATTTAGATCTGACTCAAGCAAAAAACAAAACAAAACTCACAGGACAATAAAGTGCTTCCTCCTAATGCCCCACTTTGCTCCGTCATGGTTTTTGTGAGTCCTTAATACTCTTCTGGCCTCATTCTTCTGTTTACAATTGAAAGTATAATAATAATAGTCTTGTAGCTCCAATAAAACACTGTAGTTTAAAATATTCTTAGTTTACTCGGCCTGTTCCATTTTTAATATTGTAAATAAATATAATCCGCCTTGATTTGACTTTCCTCTGATGCATGTTGCACTTGAACAAGTAGATGCCCAGTGCATTATGGGAGTTGGAAAACAGAGACCACCCTTCAGGAGCTGAGGGAGTTATAATGTTTTGGAGGAAAAGGTCCAGCAGAGATACAGCTCTGTCCCAGTCGCCCTCAAAGTCTTATCTGAGACTTCTTAAGACTCTCTCTGTGGGAATGTATTAAGCTTCACAAAAGACTTTTCAAAACCCACAGTGTATTTTTAGAAGCAGAGGAGTCACAAATACTGGGTTAAACCGAGTTTAGTCTTAGCATAGACTTGAGCTGGATTCTTCTTGGTTTAGTCCAGGTCTAGTCTTGGTTTAAGTTTAGGTTTGGTTTAGACCTACTCCTTGTTTGGTCATGTTAAGACCAGTCTAGGTTAGTCCTTTTTTAGTGCTGGATTAATAACAGCTCCGCAGAGATTTAAACCTGGTTTAGTCTTTGTTTAGACCTGAGAGCTGTTTCATAAAACCTGCTAACCCAAAAAGCCAGGCTTATTTGGAAAAGTCTGGCTCATTTTGTTGTCATTTCTGTTCCAATAAGTCACACTCAGCCTGGAGCAGGTTTAAAGGGTAAAAACACTCATTGTAGATGTGTTTAAGTGTTAATTAACTTAACTCAGTTCTTTTGTTCACTCATCTAAAGCTCTGTCACTGAAGTTATTTCTGTGTTACTGTCTCTGCTCCTCGCTCGTCTTCGTTTGTTAAAGGGATGTCCAGGAGGTGGGCGTTTCCTCGCCGTTATTTTTCTTTGATTAAAGCAACGCTCGACCTCAATGTTCTTCTGACGCTCGGTGTTGTCGCTGCTTCTCCAGTGAGCCTGGAGTGAGCCTGGAGTGAGCCTGGAGTGAGCCTGGAGTGAGCCTGGAGTGAGCCTGGACTGAGCCTGGCTCTGAGCCCAGAGTGGTCTTTAACAGGACAAGCCTCGACTCCTCTGTTTAACCTAAAGCAGCTAGAATTCAGACTTTTATGGACCTCCTCTCTGGTTAAATCCAGATTCTGGTTTACTTTAATGCCGTCTGGGTTTGGACCCTATTTTTCAATCCTGGTTCTTTTATTTTTAGACCTTCTTAAGTCCTGGTTAACTTTAAAACCCAGTTTAGTCCTTTTTTATTCCTGGTTTAGTCTCAGTTCAGAATCATTAAAAATGGTTTAGTTTAGTCCCTGTTTAGTCCCTGTTGAGACCTTCTTTGGATTGGGGTAAGACCATGTTTGGACCTGGTTAGTATCTTCTATTATTCATTTTTTAGCAGAGCAGATATTTTTGTGATGATGACAGCCAGGGTTCAGTTTAGACCTGGTCCCGTCCTGCCGATGAAGCCTGGTTGGGACAGTGCTTGTTGATGAACGAGACACATGAATGTAAACGTGACAGATTGTATCCTCAGGCCAATTTCCATTTGTTGTCCCACATTCTCAAACACCAGAGCCACCGACACCAGAGGAAAGGAGGGTTAAGTGTCTTGCCCAAGGACACAACTACAGTATAAACTGGGGAGAGTGGGAATCAAACCACCAACCTTCAGGTTATAAGACGAGCAGCTGAGCCGCTGGAGGGACAGTGAAAGGTTGAGACGATGGACATAAATAAATAACTCTCTGTGTCTTCCATAACATCTCTCTCTCAGACGTCGTCATGGAAACCAGCACCGGCTCAAATATTGGGAAACCTGTGCTGTGGGCCTGTGACGCACTTTGTCAAATATAATAAACTCTGGACAAGGCTAGGGACGGGTTTTGATTTCAGAAAGTCTCAGTTCAAGAAGGATTCACAAAGACTCGGTTTAGACCTGATTAATCCCTACCTTAGTTCTGGTTTAGACTTAGTTTAGCACCTACTCAGTCCTGGATTAGACACAGTTTAGCCCTAGTTTATTCTTACTACATGTGGTTTCTGCGGGTTTAGCCCAGGTTCAAATTTGGCGTGATTCTGGTTTAGGCCTAGTTTAAATACCATTTAGTTCCATTTTATTCTTGGTGTAGTCCTGGTCTAATTTGGTTTTGAGTTTATTCTTGTTTTAGCCCTGTTTTAGTTTGGATTTAGTTTGGATTTAGTCTTGGTTCAGTCTAGATTTAGTTTAGTGTTTATTTAGTCTGGTTTACTCCTAGCTTAGTCCAGATTTAGTTATACTGTATAAATTTATTTAGTTCAGATTTAGGACAGGTTTAGTCCACTTTTAGTCCTTTATTAGTCCTGGTATCACATAACTTTTAGTTTTCACAAGAGCAGAAACAAATTCACTGAAAATATTATCCATCTATAAAAAAACTCTCAACCGTGGAGCACCTAGGAGGTAGATTTGGGCCAACAGCGCCCACTAGTGTGTTTCTGGAGTGTGGTGCAGTTGTGAACTTTTCTACAGAAACTAACAGGATTGTTTTCTTTTTTTCGGTAAGAACTAAACAAAGTGAACTATTAGTTTGAACACATCCTTAGTTGAGGTTTAGTTCATTAGGTTTTAACCAGGTTTTAACCAGGACTTAACCACCAGACGTCAGAAGCAGTTATTTCTCTACTCTTATAAACATTTACCTTCTATATCGAGCCGGGATGAACACAAACACAGCAGCAGGAGGAGATACCAGAGCAGTTTATGAGCTCATTCAACAGTCCATCTCCAGAGAAAAGATAAACTGCCCCACAGACTACAACCCAGAGCTAGATAAAGTCTTTTTACAAACCTCGCTGATATTTTGTGAATGTGCGGGGATTACACAGAAGAAGTCTGGTGTTCCCTGAGACGATCACTGTAACATGCTGTTTTTTACCCTGCAGCAAACTGAATAAAAACAACAAAGAACAGGATGTCGAAATGATGCAACTGAATGGAAGATTTGTGTTTATGTAATAATAAACTGCTCTGGCTGTGACACACTGGACTGTGCTCTTAATATGTGCCGATATTGTTTTGGTTAAATGCAATAATCTACAGAATGTCTGTTGTAGGAGCCCTTCCACTTGACACAATATTTAATCACTTACAATAATCCAGATGATGCAAAGACTTTCAGAAATTCAGGGGCTTGCTCAGAAAAGTGAAGATTCAGCCCAGCAAACCTTCTGAAGTGCAGCGCTGATTTAATCAAAGCCACAATGAAAAACTACAACGAGGAAATACTCCCCTCTGTGAACTTTGACAAACAAAGTAATCAAAAATAACAGGAGAACACCGCCTTTCGCCTCAGACTGACGGAGCAGAAGGATAACAATGAAAATAATAAAAGGAGTAAATTGGGGGACTATTACCTCTTGTTGCATTAAGTCTCTTTTTACCAAAGTCACAAAGTCAACTGAGGTAAAGACCACCCAAAAGACCACCCAATTAAATAAGGCTAAAACAAAAATGCTACATTGGAAACAACCGTTAAAGACAACGCAGCTGAATCCGGTTTAATTAAAAACACAGTATGGTGCGTTCATTCACAAATGTACTCTAGAAAAGTTACTTAATGTACCTTGTTACTACTCGCCTCTGAGGCCTCTCTGTGTAGTTCACACAGACAGTGACTGAACAGCTTGTCGAGCCTCTGTTCCTCTAAAGCTGAGTGAGCTCATGTTTAAGCCCTGATTTCCACTTTGGAGACAGTTTCTGCAGAAAAAGCTCCCAAAGCGTTTTGCTGACAAAAGCTGCAGATCAGATGCAAATTGTCAATCGCTCCCAGAGCCGGCCGCAGATGGGATCTCCGAATGTTGCTCACGAGGCATTACCTGTGGTCGGGTGTGAGATGAGCCGGAGACGTCGCAGATGAATCTTTTGGGGCTTACATATCTGTGCCTGTATAGATCCAAATCACACAGTGTGGAATGTAGATCTAAATGACAAGGCATTAAAACAACTGCTCTGGTGAATCTGCTCTGGGTTTGTTTTGGGACAATCATAACTTTCTGAAAATAAGAAACGGACTTGGTTTTCAGGGTTTTATTCTTTTTTAATTCTGAGTTTAACTGGTAAGAGAGCTGAGCTTTATTTCTAGAGGGAGGAGTTTGACCTGAAACTAACTCTGATTGGACCGGGTTGTTCTGACTCATGGTCGTTTACTTGAAAAAGCTGAGTGACAGTTCAGCTTTCATCAGTCAATCTCAGAACTGACAAAGTCTCTTGGAATAAAATACAAAACGTCTTCACTTTGAAAACTTAGTCAAGATGTCTTTGATTTGATCTTTTTTTCAAGATGACCTGGAACCTTCACACTTTCTGAAAATAAATACAAACATGCCACATGAGGAACAAACGGCAGTTTTTACCAAAATATTTTTAAGGGCAAGTCTTCCCCTTGATGTTGGGGGTCTGTCCACACTAATGCAAATTAATTTTAAATTCCAAATGTTTAATACAGAGCCCATCACACCTCTTCCAGGAGACAACAAATTAAATAATAGTCAATGGAAAGCACTAATCTAGCTTTTAACTCCCTTTGTGCCATGTTAAAGTCTCAAAAACAACAACTAACACACACACTATTTTCTACTGCCTTTTCCACTGAGACGGTATGTAATGGGTCAGAATTTTAACATGTTTAAATGGGGTTTGAAACATCACAAAAAACAACTAACCTGACTGTTCCACTTTGGTTCAAAGTGTGTGTTCAACTTACCAAAACACTGCAAACTTTTGAATAGACGATAAACCAAAACAAAGCTACATTTACTATCCAAATTTAAACAACGTTAAAGCTGAACTGCTCTGGCTTCGTGACAGTAAACCAGACTCATCCAAGTGTTTAACGTCTGCTTTAAACACAGTTCAAATCTCATAAAAACAACCTTTGCTGCTCGTCTGTGATGACACTTTTATTAGCAGCAGACATTCCTCTTCTTGAGCACGCACTATGGAAACACAAAGCAGTGGCACTGAGTCGACCTGCAGGACCACCACCAGGTCTGCTGCAGTCAAAAGGTGACATGTCTCTGCTTCGTGTGAGAGTCAGTGTGTCAGTATGTAAAAGCTGTTCAGTGAAGCATGACCCTGACCTGGAAACACAGCAGAGCCCTGACTCCAGCTTCACTCTACAGCCTTCACACTGACTCAATAAATGTTTCCAACAGAAGCGCAGAGCCAGTTCTCATTTTCTCAGGTTATTTTCAGACCCACAATGTCCAAAAATAAAGCATTTTTCTTTTATACTCATCTTGAATACCGATAATTAAAAACATTTCACATTCTTATTAATAAAAACAAAACAGAAACATATGAGTGTAGCTCTTTGTCCTGTGTCCGAGGGCCGTCGGAGGTGGTTTTGTCATGTTTAAATTGTTTGCCATCATTAAGTGAAGCATTAATATTCATGTGATTAATGAGAGGAACACTGTGTGCTGTTAGGGACTAGTCTTTCTGTCGACGGGGACGAGGAACTTCCTAAATTAAGACGCTGATTTTGGTTCCGAACAATGGTATCCACACTCGACATTAGCACATTAGGACATGCCAGTCAACAGTTCCCAAGATAACGCCGCACACAGTAATCATCGGAGGCAAGTGTTAATGACAAGCTAATGACTGTCATTTACCAAAACTGGGGCTGAGCCTGCCTCTGTTTTTCACTCTTTTTGTCTGAAAGTCTAGTCTCACTGTTGTAAAAATAGCACTTTATTACAGAATGGAACAGGCTTTAGGCTACGTTCAAGCTGCAGGAAGATCTGAATGACTGAGCATTTTTATATTAATGCACAGTTTACAGCCATTACATAAATAAAACCACAACAACAGTTTCTGCTGGAGCGCGACGGGTCGAATCAGTTTGTTTTTTCCTGAAGAGGCTTGTGTTTCCCCTGAGCTGTGTCCAGACAAAACTAAGATGTGTTGGCAATAATTAATATAAAGAGTACAGTCAATCTTCCCTTCAGGGGTCTCCATTTGTCCCTTTCCTCTTCGTCTTCTCCTTTTGGAACCAATAGTTGTCTTGTCACTCCCAAAGAGGACCTCAACATCTTTCAGCTTTGCTCCTGTTTACTTCCTTCTCCTCTCGCTGCACCCTTCTGTACACTTTCTCTAAATCTAATAAAGGTACAGTGCAGCTCTCGCTGACCACCACCAGGATTCTTGAAGCAAATATTGCATCAGTAGTGCTCTTTGAAAACCTGACTGCACTGACCCGACCACGTAGTGCGGCTCCAGTGGAAATCAGGCTGTTTAGTTCTGTACAGCGCCATGTGGAGGCTCATGAGCAGCGAGGGGTCAGGCCGACTCACTTCTGTGCATCGCCATGGAGACGGTGAAAGGGAAAAGGCAGGAGTTGAAAAGAAGCAACAAAGCGGATGTAAGCGGTGGATTTGACACATAGCCTGACTTAAAGAGACGTGCCGAGGTTATAACAGGCTCTGAAGACCTCTTCTCTCCTTGTGGGACCTTTACCGTCTGTCCCAGCAGCAGCGGGCCACGAGGGTCACTTTGAACAATATTTATGTGAGAGAAAGTCTGTCATGAAAGGATAAGGTTACACAAAAGTAACACCTCTCTCTGACCAGACCCCAGATCCTCCTCTAACCCTCTTTCAGACCCTAGACTCTCCTCTAACCCTCTTTCAGACCCCAGATCCTCCTCTAACCCTCTTTCAGACCCTAGACTCTCCTCTAACCCTCTCTGAGACAAGACCCTCCTCTAACCCTCTCTCAGACCAGACCCCAGACCCTCCGCTAACCCTCTCTCAGACCCTAGACCCTCCTCTAACCCTCTTTCAGACCAGACCCTCCTCTAACCCTCTCTGAGACAAGACCCTCCTCTAACCCTCTTTCAGACCCCAGACCCTCCGCTAACCCTCTCTGAGACCAGACCCTCCTCTAACCCTCTCTGAGACCAGACCCTAGACACCTCTAACCCTCTTTCAGACCCTAGACTCTCCTCTAACCCTCTCTCAGACCAGACCCTCCTCTAACCCTCTCTCAGACCAGACCCTCCTCTAACCCTCTCTCAGACCAGACCCTCCTCTAACCCTCTCTGAGACCAGACCCTCCTCTAACCCTCTCTGAGACCAGACCCTCCTCTAACCCTCTCTGAGACCAGACCCTCCTCTAACCCTCTCTCAGACCAGACCCTCCTCTAACCCTCTCTCAGACCAGACCCTCCTCTAACCCTCTCTCAGACCAGACCCTCCTCTAACCCTCTCTCAGACCAGACTCTACTGTAACCCTCTCTCGGAGCAGACCCCGGACCCTCCTCTAACCCTCTCTCAGACCGGACCCTCCTCTAACCCTCTCTCAGACCGGACCCTCCTCTAACCCTCTCTCAGACCAGACCCTCCTCTAACCCTCTCTGAGACCAGACCCTCCTCTAACCCTCTCTAACACCAGACTCTGCTGTAACCCTCTCTAACACCAGACTCTACTGTAACCCTCTCTCGGAGCAGACCCCGGACCCTCCTCTAACCCTCTCTCAGACCGGACCCTCCTCTAACCCTCTCTCAGACCGGACCCTCCTCTAACCCTCTCTCAGACCAGACCCTCCTCTAACCCTCTCTGAGACCAGACCCTCCTCTAACCCTCTCTAACACCAGACTCTGCTGTAACCCTCTCTAACACCAGACTCTGCTGTAACCCTCTCTCGGAGCAGACCCCGGACCCTCCTCTAACCCTCTCTCAGACCGGACCCTCCTCTAACCCTCTCTCAGACCGGACCCTCCTCTAACCCTCTCTCAGACCAGACCCTCCAGTAACCCTCTCTCAGACCAGACCCCAGACCCTCCAGTAACCCTCTCTCAGACCAGACCCCAGACCCTCCTCTAACCCTCTCTCAGACCAGACCCTCCTCTAACCCTCTCTGAGACCAGACCCTCCTCTAACCCTCTCTCAGACCAGACCCTCCTCTAACCCTCTCTGAGACCAGACCCTCCTCTAACCTTCTCTCAGACCAGACTCTACTGTAATCCTCTCTCGGAGCAGAGTACAGACCCCAGACCCCCCTTGAACCCTGCCTCTGTGGGGGGTGTTGTTTTTCCCAAGCCTCAGCAGGTGATGCCTTCCTGACAATAACACGTATTGGCAGCTGACAGCGTGACGGCATGTTTCCACCAAACTCATATGGTTTGGTAAATAGTATTTGATGCAAACTATTAAAGGTGCTTTCAAACCGAGGTTCGGTTTGTTTGGAAAAGCAAGTTTGTCGATGGTACAATGTTTGGGACCAAATGCACGAAATAACGTCCATTTAAACGCACACAAGAAGAGCGAGGGGAAAAGTGGGATAGATATTGGTTTTGGTTTAAAACGAAATTAGACTCATAATGTTGTTTTCTTTTATATGTCTCTTTTTTCATCCCTACTTTGCAGCTGATGGCTCCTGTGCAGCCGAACATTTCCTAAAGAGTGTTACAGTGATTTAAAACATGTTTGTATTATTTCTAAATTAATAAAAACATGACTCTGTGACGTTTGAAATTCTCCAGTATACAAAGCCTTAATGGTTTCCAGAGAGGGATCTGTTAACACATATTTGTACAGGATGACGACAAGACAAAACTACTTTTCTGCTGAATATGAAACAAAGCTATAATAACAATACTGGGTGAGTTCATACAGAGAAATGTTTGATCTTGTTAAAAACAGTGCCTGAAATAAAATGTCTGATATTACACAGCAGCAGAGGAAATGTTCAATTTAAACACCAGAAGATCCCGATAAAGCTGCGTGGTGTCCAGGCTCATGTCCGTCCAGATCCCAAAACAAACACAGCCAAATCCTGAATCAATAACCTCCATTTGGAGCCTTAGAAACCCACAGATGTCGCGGCTGAATTATTAATAAAAAAATATTAAAGGCCTCATTCGGCTCAGCGGGGAGGTTCGGTCACTGCATTGATCTATGGGTTTTGTGATGAGCGCTGAGGAAAAATAGGATGGATGAGGGTTTTGTTTTTCTGTTTATCTCCTTTTTGCTCAAGGCTGAGAGAGGTCAGAGGTGACAGAAGCCATAGGTGACACATGACCTCAGCGAGACACAAATAACAGGCTGTGGTCGAATGCAGTGTGTGTTTAATGGAGCTGAAAATGTATTGTGATAAATGACTGAATTTCAGGTGCATTGTGGAAAATATCCTTTTCCAAAAACACACAAAGCTCCGTAAAACCCAGTGGAGGGAGACATTATTGCCGTTACTTCCTGTTTCTGTACGGCAGCTCAAAGAGGACAAACTGAACACTGCTATGTTTTAAAGTGATTTTCTCATATTTTCTTTAAAGGAAACTCATGGTTTAAAAATGATGGAGAGACGGTTTATGTACCACATTTCCAGCAACACAGAGACAAACAATATCCAGATAAACATGTCTCGACTTTGACTGAGCCGTCACTGTGACAGAACGAGACGAGGAGCATTTACATTAATTACTCATGTTCTAATCCTTGGGTTCTGTCGACAGTGTGGTTCTGTCTGGTGTGTTTAATGCTCTCCATGCTAATTCATGCTTAGACCAGACTTATTGATCATTAAAATGAGTATTGAACACACTATGTGCAAAAACTCAACTTTCCTGACCTACAAACTATTCTGTAAATCTGTATAAGCTATGTTTTGGCAGGAACCCCTCTCTGCTCCATTTTTTCCGGTTGCCCTCCTCTAATAGTCCCACTGACACGTCCTATTTCTCTGAACACACTATTTGTTCCTCAGAAGAAAATGGGTTTCCTTTTAATGGCCCAACCTTTTCTCCGGTTAAACGTTGTGTTACATCTAAAAGTCTGAGTCCTTACAGCGGACCGAGCAACGACAAGGACTAATGAGAGCAGCGGATACAATATCAGAGTACTGTGGGTCTGAGCACTTCGTCCGTTCAATTAGTCTTGTTCCTTTTAGTCGAGCTTGTATTTGTATAATTCATTGCATAGCCTTGATTTTTTTTGTACTCTTTTGTTTTCATATGATAACTTCAGCTTGTCACCGTCGTAAAAACATTAATGAAAACACTGTTTCTGAGTTCTGCAGGGGTTCCCAACTCCAAATCTGATCCGCAACAGGCTTTTAACTGGACCACAGCACCGTTTTAAAGCAGACACAAAGAGTTATTGAATGGTTGGGTCATTTTATTGTATTGTTACAGCAATAAAAAACAATGCAGCAAAACTATAAACCTTTTTAGTATAGTATTTTTCTTTTATTTCCAAAGCAGAGCCGATGTGGTGCTCGATGCCAACAATAAGAACGTGTTCATGTGTAACTGTATTCATGTGTTGAATGGGCACACATCTGTGGGGTTTACTTCTGGGGCTTAGAGTCTCTCCTGCGTCACACAGCTCTGTCAAATGTGGCAGCGAGGAGACAGTCGGGGGCCGGGGAGAGGATACAATAAAACAATGGAGGGAAGGAATAAATAGCTGTGTAAAACAGAGCATTAGGAAAGAAAATGGGCTGTTTTAAGGGTACTTTCAATTTAACAGCATTTTTAGAGTGAACTGGTGGAATATGTAAAATGTTGCAGCTGAAAACAGTTTCTTATTGTTTTGTCTTTAGCAGAGCTACATTAACGAGCCATACAGAGGTTTAGAATTTCATAATGCTGCTCCAGAAAAGGTAAGGTTTAAGAAGGTGTCTGGTTTGTTCTCAGGTGTGTAATGACTGTAGCAGCAGCAGCTGAAGGATTATTATAATATAAGCTCAAAAAAAAAAAAACGCATGGGTATAGCTTTGAACACGGAATGCCTTCTTCATTTTCACATTGTCTTTTACGTCTGTTGCTGGCTCTGTGCAGGAAACAGAAGACCCAGTCCAGCTCCAGTCCCACTAAGACAGGAGTAGCTTGACTGAAAGATGTGTTGGCTCGAGTTACAGTTTAAATTAATCTTCTGAATTTAAATGCATTTTTAAAATCTACTTTGAGCTAAACTAAGGCAATGATATACATTTTCTTTGGTGTCCTATAAACTTGCATTGGGGATTTTTAAACCAAATTCAAATTAAATCCAGATTTTAAATGTCTAAATCCAGCTGCTGATTTCCTCGGCAGCGGGCAGTAGGGCGTGTATTAAACGTTTCTCAGCCTAATACTGGTTTAATACAAAAACTGGAAGAGGTCGGGGCAGGATTTCCATTTTGACCGGTAGGTACAGTGACGTTAGCAGAGTGATTAACGGCCACATTAGCACAATGATTAATACAGACATTAGCATAAGCACAGCAGCTGGACGACAGCCAGAGCTACACACGGAGCATGAAAGAAATGATGTTGAGTGTTTGAGAAAGATGAGAATGAGGGAAATGGTAATTACATCGAAAAAACAAAAAAAAGAAGGAAGATGTCATTTTTTCTGTCCGAGCTGTCGACAACAACACTCTTTCTAAACAAGTTTTTCTGCATCCTTTCGTGAGAGTCCCACAGAGGAGAAGCTGTCAGCTCTTCCCTGCAGCTGCTCAGCTCTGAAGAGTCCGACCGCCGCATACCAACAGCAGGACGACAGGATCACCTCCAGCTAATCGTATTACTATTCCAACGGACCATCCCTTGAATGCAACACCTGGGACCACCTTTTCCCCCCGAACCCTTTCCCTGACGTCCGTCTAACATCTATAATGCAGTACCTCCCAGGCCCGGTTAAATAAAAACCCACAGACATCGCCGACACACCTGCACTCGCTGCCGAGATAATCATTTGGCCATTAAAAACTTAGCTGCGGTTTTATTGCTCGCCGTTTGTCACTGTTGGAAGGAAAAGAGTAAAGGGACAAGAATAAGAGAGGAGTATTTCAACAAGAGTCGTGCCACAGACAGACCTCGGAGAATGACAGGTGGATGTTTACAACTGAATTTGTGTTTCTTAATAGTAAACACAACAAATGCATAACAAATTTATAGCAGAAAATATATGAAAAGAGCTGTTTTTCACACTAGCTTCACACAGTTTAGTCGTACAATGTATTAAGTCATGTAACGGGACCTCTGTCATCAGAGTTTACACAATTAGAAGAGAACCACACTGTTCTATGGGCTTGTACAAAATGCTTCCCGTCACATCAGTGAGTTGTGAGCGCAGTTTTTTCCTGTCTGCGTTGTCTGAAAAACCACCTGAGGAACAGCATTGGTGACAGTTGGACAGAAATATGGCACAATAAACGACAAACGAATGAGAACGATGGACAGGGACAAAATCACGACGTCTTCTCAATCCATCACAAGAACAGACAAACTGCTCTTTTGTGAAAACATCTATGTACTCTAAAAAGCAGGCCTTTACTATAATGCCCTCAAGGCAGCGCTCTCTCGCTCGACCCAGGAAAACCAACCAATATGCAAATTATTTTGTTCCTTCTGCCACCAGGCTTTTAAACAATTAATGATGATTTTATTGATGATTTATGGTTTCTTGTATTATCATTGCACTTTACCCACTTGCTGCTAAATGTATTAATTATTCGTACTTTATGATGAGCTTCAGTCAGTGTTGTTTAGATGTGTATGTATATTTCTTATTCTGACCTGCTGCTCTACCAGGCGACACAATGAGAGGATTATTGTTGATATGTGTTGGTCTCACAGTGAAAAATGACTGCAAACTGAATTGCCCTAATGGGATAAATAAAGTTTTCTGAATCTGATCTTGGGTCGAGGTTTAGTTCCCTTTTTGTGCTTCATCTTAGTAAAGAATATTGCACAGTATTTAATTGTCAGCAGTCAGACTGAAATACATGTTGCCTCTATAGGTTTGTTATAAAAAGACAAATGTAATATCAATAATCAATCCCATTGTTGGTGACAATCCCATCGATGAAGACTCATCTTTGCACATTAGTCCTGAGCCCATATCATTAAACAAAGCACAAACTTTGTCCAAATGACCCATTACAGGCATCAGCTGTAATTAAACCTCTGCTAATGACCGGATCAATCAGCTTTCAGAGTCAGCATCACATGACCAGAGGGTTAATGAAGGGGAGCAGATGGTTAAAGGGCAATCCAATCAGACACATTTGACAATATGGCCGTACATTTCCCACAATGCTTTTTATGGAGTCTCTCATAAAACGCTGTTTTTCCCGAAGCATCCATCAGCCTCAGAGAAGACGTTTGTGTGAAATGTATCTGTGTTGGTGCAGTTATGCCCCTGGCAGCGAGGGCCACATGTGTTGGTCCAGAGAAGATTGAAAGTGAATTGGAAGCTATTAATCTGACCTTTCGGAGCGATCACATTTGGTTTGGAGCAGGAGGTATATTCACTGTACGCTCTGATTCCTCTGTCGTCCTCCTACTCATTACCAGAGGTGGGTAGAGTAATCAAAAGCCTTTTGTATACGCCTTTCTGTGGAACTGGAAAGAATTTCTCTCATCTATAGCACATCTCGGGAAACTTTTTGTGTTCTTTTTGTGCTCCACCTGCAACAGTAAAAAGATGAGCTACCGTATAAACTATAAAGCAAATGACTCATGTGCGTGTCTAAACACAAAAGCAGCTTAACCAGTCGGATTCTTGTGTAAATGCTATGCACAGCTCATGTTTCATTGATTTATGCTTTTATTTCAGTCGTAAAATTCAAGAAAAGAAAGAGTTTTTAATCAGTAGATAAAACTATTTTTGAATTGCTTGCCTTCATCAAACCTTCAGATTGTACTGAGACGGTTCGTGAAGCAGCTGGGACGAGACTAATGAGACTAAGCTCCGAGGCCGTGGTTGTCAGGTGGCTTGTTCCCTTTAAGATTGAACGAGTACGTGCAGTCTTGGTCACACTGCTGTGGATCTACGTTCTTATTCTCAGAACGGATAGGGCAAGAACTCAGATGGAGTCTGGCCAATCAGGAATAGCCTCGAGTAGAGCTTCTGCTCCACAAGCTTGGCCTCTGTTTCACCTGGACGCCTTCCAGGGGAGATGTTCTGTGCATGTCCCACCAGGAGGATGTCCCAAAGCTGACACATGACATGCTGGACTGTGAGCCATGTCTCTTGGCTGACCTGGGACATGGTTTACCCCAGCCCAGGATTAGCTACTTCCATTGAAAATGAAAAACAAATCTGTTTCAATTGTGCATTGTCTGAAAAATGTAAAAGGATTTTTTCCCATTTTTAACAATAACACAACCAGGGATCAAACTCAGGACCCTTGTTGTATCAGGACACAGTGCTACCCACAATGCCTCTAGGGTTTTTTAAAGAAGACAGGACATTTATTTTTGTGTAGCCCAGCATCACAACAACATCTGCCTCAAGGGGTTTAACAGACTGTACCAGACAACACCCCCTGACCTTAGACCCAACAGGGTCAGAGGAAAAACTAAACAAACCTGCCATGAAAAAGGAGAGTCCCACAGGAGGAGGGGTGCAGTCCCAGAACGGACAAACCCTCTGTGATATTAGCAGAGTCTGTAGAAGACAGACGTAGTATGGTTTAGGAAATGCACTCATAAAAAGATAAGTTACCCCCGACCTCCTTTCCAAACCACAGGTAGAGCTTTAAAACAGCTTTTAAAACCCCATTATCCCCGTCCCGCACGTCGCTCTGATGATCCCTCTGTCTGTGAATATACCTGCGGCTTTAAAAAAATCATATTCACAGCTTCACACTCGGCTGTACTTCCATAAAATGCCATCACTCCCTCGTGGGAAGCGTTTTGTCTTGTGCAAACTGGAATAAAGAGAAGTGAGAGCACAGACTGTGACGTGTTTGCCTCGACGCTGAGTTTCTTTAGCGACTTAAAGCTTCAGCGGGAAATGTACGATTTAGCTTAAACAAATAGGCTTTTTCACAGAGCGCCACACACGCTGCCAGCAAATCAGTTTAAGTGTTGAGTGTGTGGAAACAGGAAACCTAAGTCAGATTTTCTCATAGACGCATCATTCAAACTAACAAACAATCTAAAGAAAGTGTGGGGTTTGTAAACAACAGTGGAACTTTAGAACTTCTGCTCTAATGTCTTCTCGCTTCTTTTGATAAATGTTCCAAGAAGCCCATTTTAGACAATCCCATTTAAATTCGGGATTGTAGGCTTTTCACTTTACTATTGAGAATATAGACATCATCGAATACACTACATTAAAGAGGACTTGAACTTGTGACATTAAATAATGACTCTCAAAATAATAGGAAACCGGAAACCGTCTTAAAGCCCTTTCAGACCTGCACTCTTTGGTCCAGATTCTTAGACTTTCCCGTTTGGTTTGAACCAAATCTCCAGATGTAAGATCCAATGTTCAGAACAAACAGCTGCTCTTCTCGATCTGAACCAAAATGAATCAAGGTCATGTTCGTTTGTGGAAAAAGAGTTTTGAGAAAGTTTAGACTTTAGACCTAATGCAGGAAGTCACGGCCGATTAAACACATGAAGAAGAGCAAACAAAAGGAAACACATATCAGTCTCTCTACTCTACAACAGGTGCCTCCTATGAAGCCGAACGTTTCCTAAAGAGCGTTAAAAAGACTTAAAACATGTCTTAAACAGTGCATTTGAAGTTTTATCTGTTCATATTCTACATTAATAATAACATGTCGACCCAACTCCAGTCTGACTAATGCCTGTACATCCTTTGGTGGCTTCTCCTTTCAGTTTGCTGCCTCAAGTGGTTGGAAAGAGCTACAACACTTCAGCTCAGATCATTCATTCCAGTTTCTACATATAAGAGGAAACCAGTGCACCTGCGTTTAGTCTTGTTGTTTGCATTATTTGTGGTATAAGTATGACTGTATATTTTAGATTGTCGGTTGTGTTTCCTGCTGCTGCCTGTGGCCCAGGTCACCGTTGTAAATAAGAAATAAAGGTTAAATAAAAATTAAATGTTTTACTCCAGTTCAACTGTAAAATAAGTCTCTGCAGTGAAAACCATCTGCAGGAGGCCCGCCCCCTGTTGTCATGACAACAGTGAGCACAACGTCAGGGAAAGTGCGATGTCCACAAAAAACTGTAGAGTGTCACCAGAGTTACTGACCCTAACAAATACTGCGTAACCGTTTGTGAGTTCTTGGTGCCGACTTTCAAAAGACAAATCACTCTAAATGTTTCCTGCTGGACCTTCAGTCACGTCACAGGGTTTAAAAACAACTTTATATCAATTGTTGGCAACGCATCCAGGTTCCAAAGTCAGATTTTTCTCCCGTATAGAAACTCATTCTGTGTGACATCTCTCTCTGGAAACAGCTCAGTGGAAATATCACCAACATTAAGTTTTTCTTCCTTTGCAAAAGCTAAAGTTGAACTGGTTCTACAGGCACCTCTTTGGTTTAAATACATTTATGCTTTAATAAACCACTTTTTTTGTGCTCAGCCTTTGGGAAATCATTACATAAATATCCAGAAAAGCTGGTCATGCTAAATGAAGTATCTGCCTCCTGAGGAAAATGGAGAAGACGTTCACATTAAAAAGCTCTGAAAGTGAAAAATTATGTCCGACAGCGATTGGGAAGCGACTAAAGTCTGATCGGTGTGTTATTGCAGATTGCCAGAGGCTTTTTTAAACACTCACTGCCGACTCTTCAGCTCGGTCTCAGTCTCTGACGGCCTTTCTCTGCCTCCGCCTGACGACCGAGCACAATAAACCGCCAACGATTTACTGTCTGTCTCCGAGTGAAGAGTAATGGAGGGTCGGAGAAAAGAAAGAGGGGGGTATTGTCAGACGCTGAGCCAGCAGCCGTCGAAAAGCTCTGATCACAGCAAAACACAAATCTCTTCTTTCTTCAAAACTCCACGCCTAAAGTATCTCGCTGTATTTGAGCTGTTTTTTTTGGGTCCTTTTTAAATTGAACCCTACGGTATAGTTTTATAAATAAGTCCATTTTATCTGAGCCGCCGATAAAAGCTGCTTAAACTTAAATTCCTCAAAGTAGTGTCCTCGAGAGTCCTCAAAGTTTGGGTCCAACTTGTTTATTGTTAATCGATTTCAAACTTTCCGGTCCATGACACAAGACCTGATGAGATACACAAGGTATTTTCTTTTAGTTTCAACTCATAATGTAGTGATTATTAATAAATCATTTGAAAATACATTTTAGTTTAGTTTAGTTTTAGATGGTTTTGAACAGGTTTAAATTGGATTTGAGCATGTTTTAGATGGATTTGAACAAGTTTAAGATGGATTTAAACCAGGTTTTAATTGGAGTTGAGCAAGTTTCAGATGGATTTGAACAGGTTTAAGATGGATTTAAACAGGGTTTTAAATGGATTTGAGCAGGTATTTTGTGTTCTAATGCTGGGGCTATAAACAACACATTTTATCACAGATGCTGAGGACCACATTAAAAAAACAGCTGGAAATCTTATGCAACTTTTTGCCACAATTGGCCCCCGGGCCAGACTTTGGAGAAGTCTGCAGTAAACAGACATGTCCAGTGCTGGAAAAGACACTTTCATTGTGAACTTTGTGACAGCCATAACTGTGTTTATAAAACAGTCCTTTATTCTACTGCCAAAAAAAAAAACTACGTGTCTATGTAATCGTCGGCCAATGAGTTAAGCACAAAAGAGTCTGGCATCTTCAGAGTCGCTTCAGAATAAGACGGTCTATAATATCAGCTTGGTTTAGAGCAATCTCCTTCTGTTATTTTAATATCAAACTGTAAAAAAAAACTAACGATAATATAAAGTGAATGATGGGTGTAAGATTTCCTGTTTTCTGTCTGAACCAACTCTTCAAAAGTGTCCATCACGTCTGTGTCTCGACCTCTACTTTGGAAATCCCTGTTGCACATAACTTCAGCTGAACACCGCCCAAACGTTTCTCGTGAAGCCGGTTAAAGTGAATGCACAGCCCACACACACACTCCGAGCTTGATACTCTAAAAGACCGGATCAATCCTCGGCTCCACTCAATTTACACTCACAGTGGGAGAAAGTGGACCCAATCGATGGAGCCCTTTTAATTTCATTTTTACAAAACGGAAGTGTCCCTATACAGTAAGCCGACGACCATTCATCAGCTCTAATTTATTTACACTCATTACATTTCATTCACCACCAGCCTGTGATTTAGTGCTCTCACACTCAACTGTGGCCAGCGACGATTAGCACCGACTTCGTTATTGCTTCTGATTTTCTGAGAAATAGCAGTGTTGGCTTGAGGTCCAGTTTTTATGCAGATGTTCAGAAATTTCTGGTGACATTTAATGATAATAAAAACACTACATTTTCAAATATTACCTGACTTTTTCTTTGTCTGTTCTGGTTCTATAACCTTTTTATTGGACTTTGGTGATTGTTGAGAGCAGGTTGTCCATTATTTTTTAGAAAGTAAAAGGCTTTAATTTAGAAAATAAGGGAAATTATATTTGTAGTAGCTTAGATATTTTCCCAGAACCTTGAGAATCCTAAAATCTAGCCTTTATTTAATCAACTGAAAACCAATTTACACTGAAGACCTGAACCAGAGGCAGAGGGATTCATCAACACCAACAACACAAAAAAACTGCCTCAAACCATGGTACTTTCAAAGCAAAGTACTGGTCTCAAAGCAAATGGCAGTGTGGTTTATAACATCCAGCTTGTGAAGAAGTCTAAGATTGGGATTTTTAAAGTTTTGTGGAGTGTGTGGTAATGATACAGGGGAATCATGTTAATCAAATCTGTAAAGACATTATATCTGCTCTGTGCTTTCACTTCTGGACTCAAACGTGCCAGACTTTAGGAGAAGCCAGCCAGTCTCTAAGAAGAAGCTAATAATCTTGACCCCACACATTCTCGGTGTTAGTGGGATTTTGCAGAAGCCTGTGTGAATACAGCTCTTTCTTGCTCTTTCGTTCGAGTCGTGTCTGTCTCTTTTCAACTTACTTAGACTAAGGCGAGACTATGAGCTGTTTTCACTGCAGAAAAGGTCAAACCACACATCTCTGTCTGAAATAGAATCTGTTTTATGAACGTTATCATGGAACAATATATGTTAAACATGTGACAGTCAGAGTTGTTTGTTCCTGGAGTATTGTTCTGTCCACACATAAAGGTTTTATGAACACGTAAGAGCAATTATAGGCTCTTATTTTTAAATGTAGCTGAGACGTAGGCCTTTGTCTGTTCCTCCTGAACATTGATATTCTCTGTATCTGTGTTTCTGGAAATGGACACATTTGATTTGTGAGGCTGGATTGTTCTGACAGCCGTCTGTGCTCAACATAAAAAGGTTGGTCGAGATCAGAAAATTATACTTAATTTGCTTGAGTTTTTCAGGGAAACGGAGCAGACGTGAGCAGAATATAACAACAGCAGACAGACACATGGAGAGAGACCGAGACCTACAGGTTTTTCTTTCTCTGTTTCTCTTTGTCAAGACATTTTGACCGGAATGAAAAAGGCAGGCTTTCAGACTCTCTTTTAAACTCTCCAGCTCTTTTTTAGACAATCTTGAGGTAAAAATGTATGCCCAGATGCCTCTAAAACGGTAAGATACAGTGTTTTCCTTCAATTAACACGAATATAACGCTTATTACAAACAAAATGTGCCCCTCTATTCTCTCCATATTTGACTGGTGTTGTAAATAATCTATGAGAGGCTCTGTTAGCGGCAGATGAAGACCTTGAATGAACCTCTCTCGGTTTCAGCGGAGAACAGTGGTGTTACTATGAAGATGAAGTGTATTTGGGGAGTTCTTGTGTAAGTGTGACTCATATCACATTCACGAGTCGAGTGTGACGCTGGAAACTTTGAGAAACAGAGCACACACTGAAGCCTGAGGCTCGCTGCGCTGCAGTCGAGGAGGACTGTGATTTCATTTTTGGTTTTGGTGTTGCAGTGAAAGTCAGTGGTGTATAGATACAGTAAGAGGCAATTTCATCACAAATACAGGGATTATTAGACTTGAGTTATGTGCTTTACTGCCCTATTGCAAATAAAATGTATGTATGATATTCAGAAAGTGTTTAATATATACAATCACTATTTAAATGATTTTATAATGATCACACCTGCAATATTTGAACTCGTTTATGTAGAAAAAAGAAACATAATGCTCTGGGCCAACCTTTTTTTATCAGAGACCTGCTTGTGTATCTAACGTTTATTTAAAGCTTTTTCAAAATTAGTTTTATTTCACCAGAACATTAACTCCGAACTATGCATGAACTTTTCTGGTTCTTTTCCTACTCTTCCACTTCTTAAATCAGTAGCAAAGTTTATGCTAGGACTAAATCAGGACTTTTTCATTTGGAGGCACCACAGTTTGAGTTAAAGCTTATTTTGGACATTTTTGGATGATTTTAAATAAAAAAAAAGTCTTTAAAATGACAGAGTACAGTGTTATTGTGATACAAGTCATTCTTTGTGACATGAATATATCTAAATAAATAAATATCAAAAACATTGCATTAAAAATAAAGTAGTCCTAGAAATAATCGTCAGCGGTCTGGCCTCATTTACCAAAACAGTAGTTATATGAGTCACCACAAGATGAAAACCCAATTCTTAGAAAGACAACATTTTCAAAAAGCAAATTTAATATGGAACATAAAGACACTTTACCAAACCAAGTGCCTTCTGTAACAAACCCTGTTTGTGACGACCAGGCGGTGATGGAAGAGGGACTGATGGGTAAAAGAACTCCTGCTAATCTGTGCTGTTTGTGTTTCCACCGATCCCTTAAAAAGCTGGCTGCTGAAACCTTTCATGGACTAAAGACTCAGCAATTAATATACAAACAACAAACAGCCTCGCTACTCAACAATCCCAGGGAAAAGTCCGACCCCCTACTCGGTTCTTTTTTAGGGAATGTTTGGGGTGGAGAAAAAGCTTTTTCAAAATCCTGTGTCGATGGAATAGTTCCTTTTTGCACAAATTGCATTTTTTTGTGGCTGAAACTCTGAAACACTGAAACAGACCACACTGCCATCTTTGTTGCTGGGGGTTTGTTTTAGTTTGGACAGAAAGAGACCTTTAAGGCGGCCCTTTAAAAGCCATGATGCAGACAAAGGTGCTCACTTGCTGCTTGTTTTCTGTTTTTCTTTCCAGAATGCACAGCCATCATTTCAAATAAGTTTTAATTCTACAACCACGTTAAAATAACAGGTTCAAGTGAGGCGTCTCAGAAAGTTTTGTCATCTATATCAAATAATCTTAAAAGAAGAAAAACACCTTACTTTGAACCCCATGTTCCCAAACCTTGTGTCGACATTAGGACCCTGTGTTTTAAAGGATATGGAGTGGAGACCATCCGGATGCACCAGCTCCGAGGACACGTCGTCTGCTTGAGACAGAAGAAGACCACAGGCACCAACTCCGGATACGGAACCACCAAAACACTGGTATCGCTGCTGTCATCGTCGCTGCTGTCCTCCTCGTCCACGTCGCAATCCACCGCTCCCGTCTCCACTTCCTGTTCGTCCATTTCCTGGATGACATCTTCCTCTATTTCCTCCTGCGTTTCTTGCTGTTTTTCGTGACGAGGGCCACCTCTGCTGCCGGAGGAGGAAGTGACGCCAAGATCGCTGTCGGCCCTGGGAATGGCCGCCGTTACCCGGGAGACCGTTGTCTGGGAGGGCGTTGCTGAGGACGAGGCAACGACAGGGCCCTCCTCCTCCTCGCTCGTCATGGCAACCCCAAAGTCTAGGAAACACAACAAGAGGAAAGTTTTAACAAAGCTTTAGTTTTGGTAACAACAGAGGAGCTTCTACAAGTGGAGCTACGTCAAACATCTAAGTTTATTTAGAGGTTATTTCTGTGGAAATCAAACAACCAGAAATAAATCTCAGACTAAAACAGGCCTAAAACTGGAACAACAAAGTGAAATCTGTTGTCTGTCTGAAGTTTTATGCTGCTTCCACACCTGCGCTGTTTGGGCTGGACTTTTCGAACAAAATTGTCAGGTGTGAAGGCTCCAGTGGAGCTCCTGGTTTGTTTGTGAAAAAACAATTAGTGATGGTTCGTACTTTCAGACCAAACGCAGAAGCTCACAGACAATTAAACACACAAAAAAGAGCAAACGGAGGAAGGAAAACGAGGGAAACAAATATCAGTCAGGTTTAAAAATACATGAAACTAATTATTGACTCCTGTGTAGCCGACCAATTCTTAATGAGCTTTATAGTGATGTAAGAATCACAAGAGCGGAAAAAACTAGCCCAAAAAATTAGAAATGATCAACAAATCAAAAAGAGCAGAGCGCAAATGTGGAACATTTATTTCATTTAGTTTAACAGTCAAATCTCAAAGAGTATTTTAACAGGAATCAGCTGAAAAAATGAGACTTTAAGACATTATTTAGGCTTTATATTGACACAACAGGGGTTTGTCCAATCACAGGTTCTCCAGGAAAAAGGAGTGTTCCCATTGGTCGATATTATTGTCAAACAACTAATATTTTTTCAATTATATTCCCACTTCTTCCAGAACAATCTGTAAAGGATGTTTCTGCAGAAATGTGCCAGAGCTGGGCCAAACAAACCTGCTGCGCCTTTTACTTAACTTTTATCCTCATAAATGTTCTAACTCCAGGACAGGACAGAAACTGAACCTGACTCAGCTGAGGTCACACATTCTGCTCGATGTTTCTGCGACAACGTGAATGTACAGAAACACAAATCAAATCATTTTAAATACAATCGACAAACTGAGGCATCTGATGCAAAATCCATTCACTTTTACAACACAAAGGATTTATGTGTGTTTTTACTTTGGTCAGGATCCAAACCTCATGAATCAGGAGCTGATGCTTGTGTTTAAGAGCAGTTACTACATAAACAAACGTGTCACAAAGAGGTATTGATGAAATCAGGGTCTTGACCTGTGGATGTCCAATAGTAAATATAAGTCCACACAACATATTGAGGATGGATTCATATAAACGGTCATGTTACTCATTGAGTTAAAAACTGGGGTCATAAAGCAGGGTAGGGTCATACACATTATGGGCTTTCAGCAAATAACAGTCAAAGCTACCTTTAGTCAATATCCACACTACTCCATTTGCTCCTTTAAACAGAGACCCTTCGAGGCAGAGTGTTTAAAATGTTGGGATGTCAGGCTGAGTTTTTGGAGAAAAGAAAGGTCAGAGATCAAGAAGAAATAAGAAATGATTTTATTATGACAGACCGACGTATTGAAGAAAATGTGTTAGTGTATATCTTGTGCATGTTTAGGAATAATACATCTGTTACATCAGTGTTTCCCAGAGACAGAAGAGGCCTGCCATTGTCTCAAAATGCTACGGCTCTGTGAATAGCTCAGACTCTGTAGCAGCTGCTGCGTCAGGCCTGTGAGGAAACGGCTTTATTTGATCTCAACCAAACAACCTTTTAGCATTCTCCAGAAAAGTGTCATACAGTATATTTGCAGAATTGGTTTTAAAGGCTACAACGCACCAGAAAACTTTTGTTTTCTACAGCTCTGCCAACAACGAGCAAGAGCTTCAAACAGAATGACAGGAACAATGCTCAAACACAGCACTGGTGTTAAAGTCACTATCTTTGCAGCAGCCCACAGACTGTATCTGTTTCTACAGAAACCTAAAAACCCCTGCATGTCCGTTTACTTACAGCTCATTTGCATAAATCAACCTCCCAGCAACACCATCACCAACCCACTGCACGTCTGAGGGAAACATATCTGCTACTGCTGCCACAACCCTGACCTGTAAAAATATGTATGTGTACCAACTCAGTCTCTGTCAGACTTTTAAACCAGCCCTGGTGAAGGAAAAGTGCCTGAATCCGCTCGCACTGAATAGTCTTGTACAATGACAAAAACCTTTTCTGTGATGATTATCTCAGTCAAACAGTAATGAAGAACAGTAGCCATTTTAATGCAAACAAAATGTTGAATGAAAACAGCCACAAACAACAAACCTAACCCACTGAGCTAATTGAAACATCCATAAATCCAATCCAGAACTGAAGCTGTTTTTATCCACTCAAACCCACATTTACATAATTCATGTTTTTATTCAGCCTGGAACTGCTCCAAGTCAATAGCACATTCTTTGTTTTGGTAAAAAGATATACATTAGGATAATCTTGTCAAACGTCAAGTGGACAGCTCGCTCGAGGATTTAACACTTTATCGTCAGACTACATGGATCTCAAAGCGTTGTGACAGAAGACAGTCGTGTGCTGCTGTGATCTTACGACTGAAACGACCCAGGGCTCCGTCAAATCTGATCAAACAAAGCCAAAGTGACGCCTGACACGCTCTACCAGAGTACTCCTAATCTGACCGACAGCAACAAAAAAAACAAAAAAAAAACAGTGGCATTCAAAAGGGAACTCCAGAACATGTCCCTCAATCAAACGCTGAAAAAAAACTGTCTGTAAGTGAAAAGAATAGAGCTGAGTGGTTTAGTCAGAGGCTTAGTGTTGAGAGAATCAATAGTGTGGAGCTGGAGGAGAACAGAAGAAGAGGGACTGCTGAAAATGACTGAGTGGCACCCAACCATGGATTTCCAATGAGCCGGCTCAGCGCACAGTCGTCATAAAAGCTCAAGTCCTGTTCACTTGTTCTGGAGAGTTTTCAGAGGAGGTCCTTAAACAGCGGGCTTTTTTAATCTGGAATATGTTAGAAGGGTTGAGGAGATGCTTAATATGTGTTGCAGATGGACAATGTTCCAGTAAGAGTCAGTGCATTTGGAGCTTTTAGATGGAGTTATATTTGTTGTAGTTATGATCATAATTTACAAAACCAGAGCGTAACAAGACCACGACTTGGAAAGAGATCCCATTGAACCCAAAGTCCAGTCAAAGAACAATGACAAACCAATGAAGGGCTGTCAAAGAATGGCCCTTTTTTCAATTAATAACACCGTTCCTTGTGCTTCCGTTGAAGAGCTTGGGCAGCATTTCCAGCTCAGTATAACATGGTAATAATACGATAAAGAGCTTTACTGTGGTGTTTATGGTAAACTATCAAGTAGTTTCCATCAGTTCCAAATGGTTAAATGGGTAAAAAAAAAACAGACATGTTGAGAATTGTATGGATATTATTGTCTTTCATTCCTCCATTTTGGTTTATTCAGTGTTATTAATGCAGAGTGCATTACAACACCAGCGTGACATGCCTCTGGCAGACAAGGATTATGGACTTTGTCTTGATTTAAAATCCAGAGTCCTGTGTCCAAAGACTGAAAAGACTTTTTAATGAACACATCTGAGTCGAAGACATGACAAAAACTAACCAAAATGGCCTTTAGACTGAGCTCAGGTCAATAAAAAGTCATCAACAAACATGACATGCAATTTCTAAACAGGAAGATAAATTACTTTTAAGAGAAAACTTTAACAGAAGAAATCTGACAGAGTAATCATTGTGTGGTAAGGTAACATCAGACTTTATTGCACCCTCGAGGAGATTATGTTGGCAGCGTGACAAAATCATGTTGAGCGTAAAACCCACTGAGAATAAAGAAAACACGAACAGAACTGTATGGAGTATTAACAGATTATTATTAACAGTTTTTTCTGCTGCTTTTACTTCAAAAGGTCTAGAGCCAGGGATCAGAAAAATCAGAAAAGTCTGTACCTAACAGCACTCACTCACAGCAACACAACTTTAGAGAACGTTACTTTTACCACCTTTGAATCCTCCCACGAGCCATTTCTGTCCGTCCCAAGCTGAGATAAATACATGCAAAAAACTTAATATGCTGTGGTGACCCCTGAAGGGAGCAGCCGAAAGGAGAGAAGAATTATTATGTCTAACTCAAAACTGCTTTTTTATCACAACATTATTTCTCTCTTGAGGCTCACACACAGACCAGGCCCAAACCAACAAGATTAACTCTGTAAAAAGACCCATTTATAACCTTTAATATCAGTAAAGTCTAATAGAAATGTCTTCCTAACATTGCCAGACACACAATAAAAAATGAAGCTGGTGTTACTCGCTGTGGTGGTGCGTTCAGGTGCATGGTGAAAGTGGGAAACCTGCTTAACTTTTGGTTTTTAAAGCACTTTGGTCTCATTTTGGTTGTTGTAAAAAATGTATTGATCGAGCCCCAGGTTAGTGACAGGTGACTCTTTGTCCTGCTCTCATGATCTTCAGAGGTGACACTTAAATTCATCTTTTTCTCACTGAACCATGTCATTTAAACTGGCCTCGCTGTAAACCCATTGATTCAGGCCGAAGTTTATCTCCCGCCCTGTATATGTTACCTGCACAGGTACATGTCCACACTGCTGAAAGGCTATAAAACACAGGGTCATTAGAAAGATTAGCAACACGTCAGGCCCTCACTGATCTCATGTCAGCAGCCGCTCCAGGTGCATCTCACAGAGTTCCCAACACTTTCATTTATCGATTGTATTCTCAGCACCAATCAGGCTGATGCACGAGCAGAAAACGGACCAGACTTTAGCCGTGGGAGTGAGACGGGTTAATTACCAAAGCACTGGAGTGGACAGAGTGTAAAGTGGATCAGATGAAATCCAGTGGTGACTTTAAAAGTGTTTACACCCGAACTCAAAAGACACAAAGCCAAGTTATTCTTTTGTTATGACTGCTAGAGAAGAATTTTCCATGTCTTCATTTGTTTATACACTATTAAACTCTAGACTATAGTTTATGTAGGCCTGCAGCGGGGTAGGATTTTGGTAATCAATGTTTTTTTTTTTTTATGTGCCACAAAAGTGATTCACACAAACGATTATACACTGTACAAATGTTTACAAATATTGTTCCATGTTGCAAATAACCCAAGCAAACATACGGGACGTCCAGACTTTGTCATTTGTGATTTTCCAGAGGTAAAATATATTAAAATAAAATGCAGTGGAAGCAGTTTTGACATAAACATAGCTACACTTGTCACTTTATTAAATCAACACTGAGGTTATGGAAGTTTTATATTAAGAGTTTATGTGTGTCTGTGTTGGAGTTAAACTGTGGAACTGTCTGGATTTTAAAGTATTTACAGATTTAAGTCACTTTACAAACAGATGTTCTGGTCACGGTACAGGGAGGGCGCGTTGTGAACTGTTGCAACATGAAGAAAAGCAGGTAGTGATGACAGTGAAGGTGGCAAGAATTAAAATGATAAAATAAATGATAATGAAAATGGCAGGAATAATATCTGTTGTTTCTTCTGTTTTTGTGAGTGTAACTTGTGGTTATTTTATTTTGCTTTATCATATAGTGTTCTGATTTTAATGTTAAAGGTCTTGACTTCAGCCTACTACACACTTTTGATCAATGTAAGCTTTGTTTGAATGAAATAATTGTTTTCTTTCTTTTATTCTTGAACATGTTGAACTAAAACTGCTTGTTTTGTAAATGCAGGTTCGTTCTACAGTATTTCTGTTGTTTTTTCTCACAGTTAAAATCCACCTTGTACTGCTCCAAGCAAAGCACCTGCTCGGGACCTGCTGCCAGGGGTGTGTCGGCCCAGAACGTGTTTTAGTTTTTACGGCAAAACACTCATTTTACCAGTACTAATGTAAACAGTATAGTGTTAGTTTGATTAAGTTTGGTTTGTGTTCACTAACTTAGCATGTTTTGGTGAACTACTGCACTTCTAACAGATGAAGAAGAGTTTTACAAAGACATGAAGACAGGGTAGAAGGTTGTGTACAGGCAGGGCACAGGCCAACTGGCTCAAAGGTCCCCCCTTTTGGTCTTTTGTGAGTTATTTTATGTGACCTGCCTCTGGACTGCTGACAGAAAGGCTACTATTACATTTACAGCTGTGTTGTCCGTATAAAATAAATAAAAAAAACTTGAGAGGTCTAAATTGTCAATGTCGGAAACACTTAAACCTTTGTATTTTATGGCTCTCCTTTGTTGTTTGGCTCAGACAGTTTGCATAATTCATTCCCATGATGTATGTGCAAGTGTTAGGTACTGCGTGAACATAATATAACCTTGTTAAAGCCTGTTAGTGCTTATGCATAGCTAACAGTCATAAAATGTTCAATTACACTTCAGGGTTCAGGTACTGTGACGGTAAATGTTCATGACTCAGTGCTTTATAAATTAATGAAACCCATGAAGGGGAAACAATGAGCTGAAAAAAATAAAATCATGAAACGTATCAAATGTACATTGAGCAGATGATTCAGTTTAATCCAAATGTGCCGAGGTAGGCAGAGGTTCCTTGTCAGTGCTTGGTTTTTACATCCGACTGGGCGTGTGTCATTGGACGAGCAGGGTCTCCTTCTGTTGGTTTGTGATATTCAAGCCTTTAGTGTGTGTCATGTAGAAGAAAAGAAGGTCCTCTTCAACTCTACATTTCAGCTGCATTGGCTTTCAGTAATACACACAGATTCTCATTAGAGCCTCAGAACAGGCTTTGACCATGATTTTATAAGAACATATAATTATTAGCGGTGGTTAGCACTCCTGTCACATGTTTCATTAACTAAACAAAAGCCAATAGCCTACTTAACACAAAACTTCAGCCAACATAGAACCACCAGAAAAACGTTTAAAGGTGAGACTTTTTCAATTCTGAGTGACACTGGTAAGGGAGCTGAGCTTATATCTATAGAGCAAGGGTGGGCAATTATTTTCCCCAAGGGCCACATTAGAGCATGGGACTCTTGTGGAGGGCCGGGCCAACACAGGAAACTCAATAAAAACATGTTTCTTTTGCCTACAGGAAAGGTATTTACAGTTTGGAGTATGTCCTATAGTTTAATAAACTGATCACTGCAGAATATGGAAGTAAAAGGAAATTTATATGCAGTGTTTAATTATCAATAACATTTTTGCAAATGCTTGGCGGGCCAGATTTAACAGCCTAACGGGCCGCCTGTGGCCCCTGGGCCTTAGTTTGCCCACCCCTGCTCTAGAGGGAGGGGTTTGACCTGAAACTAACTGTGATTGGACCAGGCTGTTCTGGTCTCATAGTCGTTAACTATGAGAGGACAGTGTGACTCCTGATGTAAGAGTCATTAAAGGCTCAGGAGAGTCGTTAGTGACACTGTTCCATTCAGGTGTTGTTGTTCTAGAGTGCAACTCTTTTGTCTTAGGTTTGAGAACACTGTTGTAAACACTAGGCAACATAAATCTGAGGCCACCTCATCTGTTCAAAGAGGGCTTTTCCATTTTCACAAAAATGTCTTCCTTCACCTCTCTCTCAAACCACCTGGCCTCTCTGGACAAAATTCAGACATAGCTGTCCTCAAAGGAATGCCCTTTCTCTTTGAGTTTGATGTAAAGCCCCTCCCTCCAGAGATAAAGCTCAGCTCTGTATCAGCTGATCTCAGAACTGATAAAGTCTCTTGGAATTAGAGACAAAACACCTTGAAAACTGAGTCCAGATGTTTTTGCTGTAACCTTTTCTTCAAGATGACCTGGATGACTGAGAACCTTCACAGACACCAGACAATCTAAAATTTAATGAGAGCCCACAGAAAGCAAACATGGCTGACTCTTAATGATGTTTGTTAAATTGAATGAGAGCTTAAGCAGACTGTCTCCTGGTGACATTTCCTTGTGCTAACAGCGCTCATCGACTTTCCCACAGAAACACACAGTAACAAACGAGTTCCACCACCCAACCCCCTCACGGCTCCCAAAATAGATTTCCTTTCTTCCTCCTTACGCCAGTGAAGAAACTAAAAACCACAGTCAGGGGTTCGATTCCCGGTGGACTCTGGGGCAATGCTGCAAAAATTCAATTTGAGAGACAAGTCCCAAATGGGGTGGAGAGAATTTCTATATTACTATGGACAAGCCTCCTTAACATTGTTCAAAGGTTTATTAGAGACAATGGTTTCTCTTTCTCACGGTTTGTGTTCATTACAGTGATTAGAAACTAATTATATGTATTTCTACAAGGGTGTTTGATAAATTGTGTAATTTTCCACAAGACGCACTTTTTTGTCTTTATTAAAACTGTGCTGGTTTTGGGGCTTCCTTATTGTTAAGTCACACATTTGAGGAAATACACAGTGTATGTGTTTAAAAGTCATTCTGCATCTTTTATATTTCTCAGTTATCACAATAATGCACCTGCAGCGGGACGAGGGAGGGACACGGGGAAACCATGTGTAAAACCATAATCAGTCAAAATGGACATTATGACTTGGACAAACTAATGAAAGAGTCATTAGAGCCTACACTGTAAACCCTCTCTGGAAACTCCTGTAGATACTGTACATAAGCAAGCCCGTCTCAGACTTTTCTTTTCCTCTTTTATTCACGCTCATTTTCATCTGTTTAATGTATGAGTCAAAGAGAGAGTACCTGATGAACCCCCAGTCAGGCCCGTCGCGACAAGGCAAGCAAACCAAGCAATTGCTTGGGGCCCCGAGCTGGTCTGGGGCCCCAGGACAACGACCGGTTAAGAATATTTATTTCTTAACCGGCCTGCCAACGTGATCTCTGCAGGCCGGCTGGAGAGATCAGGTTTGCAGCAGCCGGCAAAATACAAAACCTCCTCGGCAGTCATGAAGAAGAATTATGCTTCAGGAAGCCAGAAGAGAAAGAAGAGAAAGGAAGAGGAGGATAAGAAAAAAACAAGATAGTGGTAAGTGATAAATTACACTGGATAAAATAGCTCTACTTGTCAGTCTTGTACAAATGGTGTAATTATGCAGCAGGTTAGGCTAGCAAAAATATGTGTATGTTAGCTAACGTTACCTGCCTGACGCCAAATGCTGCTTTAACGAACAGTTAGTGCAACTTTTTTTTCGATTTGGACAGAATATGGTTACTGTAATATGTATTTTTACGGTATAAAGAAGACTCAGATCTGTTCCAGAATCACTGTTTATTGTATTTAATGACATGACATTGCTGTAGCTTTGTAATAGGTTTTGATGAAAGTGTCATAGCAAATCGCATGCTATACTTTTCCACCGTGATAATCTATTTACCAAATGGGTGTTAGGAAAGGAAAACCACACAATAAATTCCGTGCATCAAACATTAGCTTGGGATATTTTTAAGCAATGATAAGCAGCTGCCTGCATCCCTTCCCTTCTAATACCAAAATATGGAAATGCTAGCATTGCTAACGGTAAACTTTATAATAAGTAATAGGCTCTTCCTAAGGATACTTCCACTGATGAAGGTAGAGTGAATATCTCTCACTGAGCTGTTAATAGTGACCTCTTTCAATATGCTAACAGTGAAATGGTAAAACGTACTCCACCGGTAATTTTAGATATTTTTTTTCAATTATTTTCACAGCTACACCATCAACTTCAACATCAACATCAACAGATGCATCACTTCTTAGTGCTGATTGTTTCCTCTATAGCACAAGGTACCACAAGCTCTATAATTATAGTTGATATCTTGCACAGCCCAGAGTTTAAATTGATAAGTGTGCTGTCATATTATCAGAAAAAACAGTGCAAATCACTATTGAATTCCCACCAAACTGTAAATACCAGTCACTTTTGCCCATGGACAGTTTAGAATTTTTAATAAACAGTAGTGCTTGTCAAATTTCTAGGTGTCAGACACTCACTGATGCATTCTGTACCTGATCATATGGATTATATTAATAAAAACATTATTTTTCCCCAGCTACACCATCAATACCATCTCTCACAGTGGAAGACACTGCATCCAGAACAGAAATTGAGTCTGCACCACTTCCCAACACTGAGGTTTGCTCTACAGCTCAAGGTACCACAAGCACTGTCATTATAGCGTTGTTGTATAGTTATTGTGCACTTTTAATGTATATTTGATTTAAGGGTACAGTGGTGTTTTTGCAAATGTTCAATGGTTGAAAATGCTAAAATTTCAAATATTTTTTCAAGCAGTATTTGCATTGTAAACATTTTTATTTATGTAGAGTATATGCAACAGCAGTATTTGCACTGTGAACCTTTTTTATATATATATATATAAAGTGTGGGTGAACTTAAACTGTATGGCTATGCTGTGGTTCCTGTAGGCTTTGCGTGTGTGTGTGTGTGTGTGTGTGTGTGTGTGGGGCGCTCCATGTCCATTTTGCTTGGGGCCCCCAAATTCCTTCAAACGGCCCTGCCCCCAGTGATCAACAGCAGGACATTATTTCAATCAGTTTCGATTTTTGGTCAAGATCTTAACTCTAGGTAGCACTACTTTAGGTCACAATGGGAGAAAACTGTAAAATAAATTGTAAACCTTTCCTAAAACCCAGTGCCAGTTGTTACAGCAAACTGTGACACGAGGACTTACTGGAGTGGTACTTAGAGAAAAAATAGCAGGAAACCAATTATTCTGCTCTTGGACCAGTATATTAAACAATAATAACATTCAGCTTTGGCTTTAGTCCCAGTTTAGTCTTGGTTTCGGCCATTTTAAGGCAGTAAAGTAAAATAAGTGAGATTTTCTGTAGATATGTGAATAATACAGACAGATATTTGTATAAGAATAGAAATGGCCCATTCAAACTATGATACATATTTATTGTACTAGAAAAAAACTCTGTTATTAGACTTCTATAATCTCTTCATTATGTATTGATAATATAGATATTATCTCTTCATTATGTATACATACTATAGATATATTAGTAGGTGGTACTCTTTGTGAAAAGTTTGAAAATCAAAGCCAGCATTTTCAAAGAAATCAATACTTATTTGTGAACAGGACTTGGAAGTTCAATAAAAAACTGTCTGTAGGTCTTTTATTGTATGAGCTTAAACTGTATTAGACTTTGAGTTGGTTTGTGTTTTTTTGGACATCTTTGTGTTTTTTGGACACATTTTTTTTTTTGGACAGGTTTGTGTTTTTTGGACAAGTTTGTGTTTTTGGACAGGTTGGTATTTTTTGGACAGGTTTGTGTTTTTTGGACAAGTTTGTGTTTTTGGACAGGTTGGTGTTTTTTGGACAGGTTTGTGTTTTTTGGACAGGTTGGTGTTTTTTGGACATGTTTGTGTTTTTTGGACAGGTTTGTGTTTTTTGGACATGTTTGTGTTTTTGGACAGGTTGGTGTTTTTTGGACATGTTTGTGTTTTTTTGGACACGTTTGTGTTTTTTGGACAGGTTGGTGTTTTTTGGACACGTTTGTGTTTTTTGGACACGTTTGTGTTTTTTGGACATGTTTGTGTTTTTTGGACAGGTTTGTGTTTTTTGGACAGGTTTGTGTTTTTTGGACAGGTTGGTGTTTTTTGGACATGTTTGTGTTTTTTGGACAGGTTTGTGTTTTTTGGACATGTTTGTGTTTTTTGGACAGGTTTGTGTTTTTTGGACAGGTTGGTGTTTTTTGGACACGTTTGTGTTTTTTGGACACGTTTGTGTTTTTTGGACAGGTTTGTGTTTTTTGGACATGTTTGTGTTTTTTGGACAGGTTTGTGTTTTTTGGACACGTTTGTGTTGTTTGGACATTTTTGTGTTTTTTTGGACACATTTGTGTTTTTTGGACATGTTTGTGTTTTTTGGACAGGTTGGTGTTTTTTGGACATGTTGGTGTTTTTTGGATGGGTTTGTGTTTTTTGGACAGGTTGGTGTTTTTTGGACAGGTTGGTGTTTTTTGGACAGGTTGGTGTTTTTTGAACAGGTTGGTGTTTTTTGGACGGGTTGGTGTTTTTTGGACAGGTTGGTGTTTTTTGGACATGTTTGTGTTTTTTGGACAGGTTGGTGTTTTTTGGACATGTTTGTGTTTTTTTTGACAGGTTGGTGTTTTTTGGACGGGTTGGTGTTTTTTGGACAGGTTGGTGTTCTGCAGTGACTGTGGACACTGTGTATATAACCCTATTACCAAACGTTACTGATACCATACCACACCAGACCAGCCGTGCTTTTCTTTTCTCATGTATTTGAGTTAACACAGATTATATCATTCATGTTCCACATATGTGAATTTATTTTCATCATTCATGTTCTACATATGTGAATTTATTTTCATCATTCATGTTCTACATATGTGCATTTATTTTCATCATTCATGTTCTACATATGTGAATTTATTTTCGTGTTAAGTTTGTTTATTTCATTATTTGTGTTTGTTCTTTTGACTTGTGTGTTATTTCTGTAAAGCACAATGAGTTAGTTTGGTACAACCCACTGTCCAATGTAGAGTGCTGATAGACTCCACACTAATGGCACCTAGAGCTATTTAACAATTATTTGATCATAAACATATCCCAACCCCCATTATCAGCACAAATATCACTAATTTCTTCAAAAGAATATTTACAAGCTGTACTTTCGACTCACGCTGACTCTCCAAAGGCTAAGTGCTGAGTGCTGGTGTTTTCGAGACAATTCCAGTTTAATTAGCCGCTCTTCTGGCTGATAAATAAAAGCTGATGAGATGGATTGCCTGCTGACGCTAATTGATGTCTTGAATCAGATGAAATAAACTGTTTACTCTGAGACGCACTACAGTGTACGTCAACACCGACAGCTCCCGGATCCAAACAAGAACGAGACGCTTCACTTCAGAGCTGGGACGAGGAGAAAGGGAAATGCAATGTTAGGTTAAAAAGTATAACTAAGAAAATTAGATACAAAGCACCTTCCTATGTGCTTGTATGATTATGTTAACTGTTGCTGCAATTTTCTGGAGCACACTGCCAAGAATTTCACTCACCAAGGCACATGTGCTGTGGTGATGTGACAATAAAACTAACTAATGACTAACGACTAACGACTATGATAATTATGAAATGAAACTAAATTAAAAGTACTGTAGAGAACTGTTTAAAACCCCCTACCTTAAACCCCATAATAAAAAATCAGTTTGACGTCACACGGACAAAGTGAAAGTATGTTTGATCAACATTACTCTCATAAATGTCAAACTGATGAGGGATAAAACAGCTACACTGTTAAAAATGTTTTAAATATTTACAGTGAAATACTGTCAAACGTTTGAATAGTGTTTGAGTGTAGTAGGTCAACCAATCATAAACCAATCAACAAATCAACCAATCTACCAATCAACCAATCATAAACCAATCAGCAAATCTACCAATCAACCAATCAACCAATCAACCAATCATAAACCAATTAACAAATCAACCAATCTACCAATCAACCAATCATAAACCAATTAACAAATCAACCAATCAACCAATCAACCAATCATAAACCAATCAACAAATCAACCAATCTACCAATCAACCAATCATAAACCAATTAACAAATCAACCAATCAACCGATCAACCACGAAAAAAGGCAAGTTTACTGATGTGTCATAATATTAGGGCATGTTTCATGAACAAGCCCTAATATTATGACACATCATTAAAAAAATGAGCCCATTTTTCCATCACAGATTATAAACCTGATCCCACTTTTTTTCCAAAACGGCTTGTGTCTTGTCTCTCCAGACGTTCGGCTCGGCTTGTACCTTGAGGTGACTAACGCCTGGGTTTGATCTGTGGGTCGTAGTGTTGTGTCAGTAAACTCTGTGTGAGTCTATTCCACTGGAGCCAGCTGGCACTCGGCCACGAACGACACCCTCCTGAAGAGTGAGAGGCTGCTGAGGAAGAAACCTGCTGCAACAGAAAATGTGCTCTAGCAGGTTGATGCAGTGGGAAAATATTGTTGCTAATAGGTAGTTGTCTTGCTAGAACAATGTCCAGCTGCCAGAATCTTTTCCACTCCAAATCCCAATGACCTGGTTGAATGGGAACTTTTACAAACTCCACACATATGAAACTTCTCTGTGACACATATACATAAGCTTTTGTACAATAATATAACAAAGCCTCAAAGAGAATGAGATATAGAAGCACAATAAGAAGACTCCAATCCCTAAAGAATGGTTTTATCCAGAAAACTGTGTCACTATAAAGCCTTCTTTTCTTCTGAGAGGTAGGGTATGGGTCGTGTGAGTATGTCATTGTCAAACAGGGCACAAAGAGTTCCCAAAAACAGACCATATTCCTTTGGCATTGCTTTTTATACTACTATAACAGTTCAGGTCCACTTTCCACTTTGAAAAAAAATGCCTGCATTGTGCACACATTCAACCAGAGCAGAACTTAACATATCCAACACCCGTTTTCTCCAAACTTAGGAAATTAGTGCCAACATAGTTAATCATCCAGCTCTTCTGAAGGGAATACTGAGATGTTCCCAGGCCAGCTGAGAGCGACACTGAGCACGCTCAGTCAAGTTTACAGCAGTTCGAAACTCTGGTTATAATACAGCAATAATTCAAATATCTCCATCTGATGTAAACGTAATGAGGTCTTTAATGAGTGCGAATGGGAACCAATCACAACTCGATGTTTTGTGGCTGTACACTTTCTGTTTTTGGCTCCAGAAAACCACTAAAAATAAAAATCCTAATTTTAACTAAATGGTAATTCTCTTCTTCTGCGTTTATGTAGAGTACATAAAACATACACGAGAGAGCCACTGAGCAGTAAAACAAAACCAATTAGTGCCAATTCATAAACTTTAATCCTCCAAGGCCCAACGTCTGCCTTTCAAATCTACATTTAATCTAATATAAACCTTCCAGGCTCCACCTGGTTCATCTTTTATCGCCCGTTCCTCTCGTGTCTTTAACTTTTACGCCTCGTGCACTATTAGAAATGTCACCTTCTGTAAATGTAATAAGCTGCAGAAATACCCCAGTGTCATCGGTGACAGCTCACAGGATTGGTCTTTAATTGATGGCAGAGTTAAAGCGGGTCGAGACAATGCGGAGGCCATCGGGGGCTTAGGGAGGATTAATGGAGGAGCAGCTAATGTTATTTACTGCCACTGTTCGTCAGAGGTGGACCGCACGAGGAATAACGGACTGAACGCAGAGGAAACCTGAGTAAAACTGATTTAGCTCAGGAGATGATAAACTGATGTCACACATGCTTTAGGCTCAGAGGAAAGGTGCATTTGAAAGAGTAAAAAAAAAGATGTCCGTTGAGAAGAATGACACATTACGTTGTTTTATTTTTTTCAAGTGACCTATATTTGAAGAGTTCATTTACAAAAACAGATAACTCAGTTTTTCTAAATAAACCATGACCCAACTTTAATGACTAGATTTAGAATTGTTCGGTAATTCTTGGCATTTTATTTATTTTCATCCAAATTTCGTCCTTCATTTAATGCATTTGTGTCATGCTTTTGTCTTTTTTAATGATCCTCCTTATATCCCTATTGACTAACAAAGTTATTTATTCTTAATTTTTGAACTGACAAAAAATAACTATTGTTTTTTATGCAACTATAGTATTGTCTGTCACTAGTCTTTTCCTGAAACCTTCGAGAGTTTTTCTTTTCAGTTTAGAGCTCCAGACAGATCCCTGCTGTTCTCCAGACCCCACTCTGGCCTGTGCATATTTGGAATATAAAAGTTATCCATAAAAAGTACACTTTGGTTGAGTTCCTCCTGAAGAGGCTTGTGTTTCCACTGAGCTGTGTCCAGAGAGAGTCGTCTGCTGCAGAAACACAGACAGTGCAATGTTTTTTCATTCACAAAAGAAGATCCAGCCTTCTTTCTTTTTGGAAAATGACATGAACATGATATGGTTTATTTGAGAAAGCACTGACTCAACAGTCCAATCAACAGATCCCAATGGAAACAGGTGTCACTAGCTGCGTTTCCATTCACCTTCAACACTTAATGGAAACACACCACTTTAGAAAAAAATCCCATTTTTCAATAAAAAGCTTTTACGCTTACATGAGGTGGTATTTCAGAAAAGATATAAATGCATTGGAAAGACTTTTTTTGCATTAAAAGAGTCACGTGATCCTCCGAACGGGAAACTTCCTGCAGTGAAGAAAAATTCAACAGAGACACAATATTTTCTTAACTTAGTTTGTAAAAGAGGTGTTCAATATTTCCTGATATCTACCATAATTCGAAGCGATCATATGGCTTATGGTGAGATGAAATAACATTTTAGTTACACAACAAAACTTAATGGAAACACCGTCTCTTTTCGAAATTGTGTTTTATCGACAGTTTATCGACATTCTGATCGATAAACTTTTGTGCATATCTTTAATGGAAACCCGGCTTTTGACTATAATACTGCAACAATGATTTCAGAGGCGTACCTTCTCCCTGTTGTATAATCCATCCAGGCTTACATTTATAACCCTCAACACTTACATGATACACGTTAAGGAGATGTAGCTGCAGATTAAAAACAGGAGGAATTCCACAGAAAGGTGGAGGTTAAGTAAAAACCCTCTATTATCCACAGCACATCTGCATCAGTAACTCTGTTCTCTGGAAAGACAACAGGGAAGTGTTTTGTGTCTGCAGTGTCCCGGGGACTTACACAGGAGCTACATGTTTATGATGATGAGCAGGAGACAGTGAAGTACACTTGGGTTAGACAAGGTTCAGTGTGTAACCTTCAGATGAAACCACAACACAAGGATTCGTCTTATTTCAAACGTCATGCTTTCAAAGATGACTCAACGTTTTAATTATTACAGTCAGCTGTGTCATAAATACATTCATACATTTATTGTTTTCTACTTTTCTATTTTCTAAACTCCCTGTTCAAACTTCACACATAAACGTTTCAAATGAAAATGAGATTTTAAAAGTTGTGTATTTTCCAGATGATGTTGTGGATGTACTTTTGTTATTTATTCTCAAATGAAAAGTTGTAGATTGAATTTTAAGTTTATGGTCTTGAGCTACACCACTTTTATCAGAAAAGAAAACCTCGACTATGCTAAAACTAACATGCATGTGCACAGTATGGACCTGAATAAAAGTTGTAGTAAAAAAGTGTAAAGTGTAAAAAATGTGTTGTTCAAAACACCATTGAAGATGTCAGAGTTAGAATCTATTTTCAGCAGCATTAAACTCCCACGTGATTTTAAAAATAAGATCTAGATTCAGAAGCACGTTTCAGTGAAAGGAGTCGCTTTATTGAACAATCTCGACAGTGAAACCAGAAAAGCTTACTCTGTTTATGTATTTAATAAAACAGTAAAAGTGAGGAAACACTGAGGAAGCTCTTATTTCTGTTTGTTTTATTGTGGGATTGATTTCTGTCTGAGCTGCAGCTTATGTGAGTTAAAAGTTTAGAACAAAGGGTGTTGTGTTTTGTAATTAAGGGGCAAACATTATGAGTTGATGCTTCTTTTGGATGTATTTCATTCAAATGTTGTAGTGTATTTTCTCTCCATGCTCATTGAGTTTGGTTTGTTTCCGTTTTAAGATCCCAAAAGAAACAGGACACATTGTGTTTTGGAAAGACTTTTTCTAAACTGCCTCGACTGCCCTGAATGGACAAAAATGTTAAAATAAAGAGTAGTCCTGTGTGAAAGGAACGAGGGACGAAGGGAAAAGAGCAGAGATGTAGATGAAGAGGAACAAATGAGGCAATATGTCCAAAACCTTACGAAGGTGAGAGGAAACGTTGTTTTGTCAAATCTGTGTACGAACACAGTGAACGCAGCAGGAGCTGACGGGAACGCGGCCCGTGAGGAGCGCTGGGGGGTCGACTGCCGGAGCCTGTTGAATTATTCAGACACAGTTTATACCTGTCTGGTCCTCTTTAGGCCGGGACAGAGCAGCGGCGTGTCTGAGGACGTGTTTGAGACCCATAGTGATGGCATTATCAGCCTTTTTTTCATTCAACCACTTCTCACTGATATATTTAAGATAAAACAACCTACGTTTGACCTTTAATGTCTGCACCAAACCTGAAAAAAGTCTTTGAAATGTGTTTAACCAAAGCAGTAATGGGAAGCAGTCGCCTAAACGTTGTGAAGAGCCGCCTGTGGCTCAGACAAGATCACTGTAGAAAATATAAAATGTCTGAGTTGGCTCACATGGTTGATTTACAAGAGGCAGCTCTTTAATCCTTTTGACCGACACACACCAGTACAATGCAGCACGTCCAGAGAAATGTGTCGGGGATTTAAAACATGACAGAAATGAAATGTGATTTTGGTTCAAGGCACATATTCACAGCAAACACAGCCTCCTGGATCAAAGGCAGTGTGTTACATTTCAATAAATCAATGAATCAAGGTTTCTAACACAAACCTCTTCAACAACAGCAGCTCATTCTGACAAAATATGGAGTCCCTAAGCTGCTGAAAAAGTGAAATTATGATCATTCATTTCACCTTCAAACCTACTTCACGCGCCTTTAGGGAAACATTTTCTTCATTCTTCATTCACAAACAGAAAGAGTCAGAGCGTATCCAGTCAGCTTCTTCGAAGGACGTGTGTGTTGTTGGATCTGTTTACGGTTGGATGTACGAGTTTGTGCTGCACTGTAGCTGTGGGTGGGACTAGTGTAAAGAACCAATCATAAAGGATATAAAGACATGATTCTGATTGGACAGGAGCACAACTTGAAGAAGCCCATTAGAGACCAGCCTCAGGTCACAGGTCAAAGGTTTCCAGCCTTACATACACATTCATATTTATGATATTTCTGGCCACAATAAAAGGCCACTCTAAAGTGTGTTGTTTTTTCATCTCATAAAAAAATTAGGGCAAAAACAAAAGTGTTAAATTAAAATGTTTGTTCAGTGTAACAGTTTAGCTCATACTTCTGATTTAAAAGAGAGATTTTAAAAAGCTTGCTGAAATTTCCAAAGGTTTCATTTGTACTTTTTTTAAAGAATATTTTTCAGTATAAATATAAACCTGGATAATCAAGAAGCTAGATAAATAAATATGAAGTATTTTTATAACTTTATGACTATCTTTGAGCTGTTTATTTTTCATTTTTAAATAGTGCAACCTTGATACAAAATGAAAACATGGAAAAAGAAGCAGTATTTTAGTAAAACCAATTTAAACAAAGCCATAAAACGCTCATAAAAACCTGCCTGTGCAATAGTCTGAATGTAAAAACCATAAACAGCTGCTGTGAGTAATACTCTTCACCTTAAAATAGATCTTTTACAACAAAAACAGAACAAACCCCATTTTCAGTCCCAAAGATGTTTATTTAAAATTCCCACGGTCTGTTAGGCAGAAGTATTTCTTGGACGGAATGTGTGATGATTTTGGGTAAAAATAGTTTTTTAAAAATCGTGTCTCTTCAGCTACAGCCAAACGAACACCAGAAGAAATAAACATATAATAATCTCTCAAGTTTGATTTTTAAACCATGGAAAAGAGTTTATTCCAGTCATCAGTGGCCGTTGATTTGATTTTATATATATATTTATTTTTACAGTGTACATACATCATTGATTAAATAAATTCTTCAAAGTGATGAAGACTTGTGTCAGCCCTTTGGACCAGAGTCCCACTTAAACAGACTGTACCTGATATTTTTTTCTTCAAGTTGGTTTAAACTATTAATAGTTTATTGTAAACGCATTAATTTGTGAAAAAAAGTCTTTAAGATGTCAACTACTGTATATTTTAGAGGATTTTATTACACAAGGACCTGTTACTCATGACCAATCACATGCTCGAAAAAGGAGCGCTCCCATTGGTCGACGCTGGTTTGTCATGTGATGTTCCAGGAAGTTTAATACAGTAGCTGCTGATAAAGTGTATTTTTACCTAAATGTGTCTTTTCACAGAGAAACAGCTCTAAAAATAAAAAAAACAACATCAAATGTAATGTTTAACACATGTTTATCGCTAGGCTAACTGTAAACTTCAGTTTGGTCTAATGCATTTGTATTTTATGGAGAAGAACACACAGTTAAGTGCATTAGAACAGTCCAAGTGGAATCTTACTGACGGAATAACATTTATTCTTGGTCACATGATGGTGTCTGAAGACTCAATGTAGATGATTCTGATTGTTTCTTTTGTTCAGATCAGGTTTGGCCATTTGAAAACACCAAACCGTATCACACAGAACGCATCAGTGGTCCACACAAAACACCTCTGTGGATGGTAATGTAGAAGCCAGAGCATAAGTCCACTCACAGAAGTGTGTAAGACTGGGTCAGTGTGAAAGTTCACTGAGGTTCAAATAAAATCGATAGGTCTGGTTCTCGAGGGAGAATCTCTTCTACTGCACTTACTCTGAGTTCACGTCAGACGGCTCTGGAGACGGAGAGCAACTTTCAAAGCAAAGGTCGTTGTAATCAATATGTGTTCTTTTAAAAATGTGATTGTGTAGAAAAATGTAAATGTGTGGGTAATAAATGAATGAAATTAAATAGATAAAAGTGACATGCGACTTAGTGAAATAATTCAGATGAGAGAGACTGAGCTACAGAGAATTAATTCAAGATAGCATTTATCACAAGTCCAAACAAAATAAGACCTATACTTATCAAGTCTGTTCTGTTTGTCTATCTCTGCCTTGTCCTGTTCATGAATGTTCATGAAGCCTGTTCTGAACAAAAATCAGATGAAGTGTGATGAATACGTGGCTTCAGAACTTCAGAAACATCTCTATTCCTCATTCATACAGCCCCAGCGTACTCTTACAAACGTCTGTGTCCTGTTCCTGTGTCGGAACCAAAACATCCTCTACAGAGAACACTTTTAAATGAAGGAGTTACATGTTTTAAAGCAGAAAATGGTTTCTCCATTTATCAGCATTTTTTCATGCTGTCATTCAATAAATCCAGGGAATAAATGTCTCCTGAAGTAACTCATAGAGCAGTGAACATCAACTGGTGCCTCACCTAAAATCAGAAAACATGAGGGGAACATAGGGAGAGTTGAAACATAAATATAGTAATATACTATTAAAATGACTCAAAAACAATAGATTTAGCCCAAACGACAACCTTTAACCTCTCTTTGAGTGGGCGCAGCGACTCAGGTGGTTGTCCTAAAACCAGAAGGTTGGTGAAACCAGAACAGCCTGGTCCATCCATGGAACATAACTCCTCCTTCTAGAGAAATAAGCTCAGCTCTCTTACAGTTGATCTCAGAATCTCAGAGTCTGAGTCCAGACGCTTTTGCTTTAACCTTTTCTTCAAGATGACCTTTACAGACAAAATGAACTACTATTCAACACACAAATTAAATAATAAGTGACAAACTGAATACTGGGACAAAATAAAACACAACCGTGAAGAAACTATATTTAAGTATGTAGAGTATTTTAGTTTGAAAGTCTGGCACCTGAAGAAGGAAGAAGCTGGCCCTCAAGCAAATTTAGTTGATAACCCCTGTCATAGCTGATCATTTACAAAATAATAAACTTTTGGACATTTAGAAATGACCAAGACCACACTTGTTAAATTAATCATGTGATTTTTCATCATTTTTAGTGATTACTGCAGTTTTTGAGGCTGTTTTAAGGCATGTCCACACTTGGTCCCAAACTAACCCAACACACTCAATGAACTCACACCATCTATACAATGTGTTATTGAATAATTAGGCAAAGACTGACAAAACCTCAGCTCTACACTCAGTCACTGAACTCATTATTCTGGAGCTTCTTGCTTGAAGGCAAAAGCATGGCCAAATTAATGTTCACATGAGTAGCTTATTATTTCTGACACTGGGTATATGTAACACTGGGAGTACAACTTGTGCTCCGGAGCCAAAAGTGCAAGTCACAGAGCGTGATTCATTACCAGAAGACGTGTTGGAGAAATCATTCCCATCGACAGATCTGATGACACATTAATTAAAGAGAAATGAGAGAATGAACCACGTGCAGAGGCAGATATCTGCGTCTGGTTCCAAACGCTCGTCAGGTGCATTGGTGTTCGCCCGGTTGCTTGTTTTCACCAGGGATCTGTGAAGTATTAGTGCCACTCCCAGTCTGCCCTCCATTAGTCTGGAGATGAAGCTGTGACAGTACCAGACCGCTACGATCTATGGCGGGTAAAAATAGCCCGAGAAGCAGCTGTAGCGCTCTGCGGGCTGTTGCTAACACAATCTGTCAGTGGCCGCGCTGTTTCTGCAGAGCTGAGGGACAACCGCAGCCATAAATTTTACTTCCTGGGTTAAAGGATCCCCAAGTGTAGAGCCGCTGTTACAACCTAGTTAGTGCGAGAGATAAGTCACTGGAAGAACTGGGAGCACACCAGAGAAGGTGGAGTAGGCAGAATTAAAAGTTTATCAGTCTGGTATCTTTGCAGTATGTTTACAGATACACTAACTCTAAATTAAAGATAAAATGCAGATTACGGTGGTACACTTGTCAGGCTGTTGCATTGACCTGGGCCTGTGTCGGTTACATAAGCGCCAGGGTCACAAGTGTCAGGAGATAGAGACTTTACTGGTTATCCTCCAGAAAAACACATCATCATTTTGTGGAACTTTCCAGAAAACCAACACTGTCTTGTCTGTTGCTTCTCTGTGGCAACAAGCAATGTTCACAAGTCAGCCTCTTTCCAGAAGAAGTCAGGGTTATTCTTCCTGAAATATCCCCTGATTTGTGCGGGGTCCAGAGAATGTGCAGATTATCTGTGTCCATACATGCCATGAATAGTCCGGTGGTTTTACAGAGAAGTGAAGGAAGGGAAGAACGGGGGATTAATTATGTTGAACGAGCTAACGTACAAGAACAACTATTGTGTGATTGGTCAGAAATTTAAAGTTGGCGTGGCTAATGCGGATGCAAAAGTCTCTGTTTGTGCAGAGTATGCGCCAGGCCAATGAGTTCCAGGTGTAAAAATCTACTTTAAGCATTAAAGCGTTTCTTTTATTTTGATGGTTTCTTGACACTAAAAAAGAAACTACACCGTTTTTAAAGATAAAGTGCAGCAGGTTAAACAGATATGTCACTGTGAAAGTCTGAGTTTTAGAGCACACTATCATCACAGTCACACAAACTTAGCAAATGAATCTTACAAATATCATTTTTATAAGATAAGATGTGAGTTTTGCCACAGCTTTTGTCTTATTTAGTTGTTTGGTGACTGACTAAAATGTTACACAGTGTTGCTTTAATCTTAACACAAAGTGAGTTTAAGAAGAATTAAAGCTAAAGTCAGTGTTTTTTTCTTTAATTAATTTAGCAGACTCATTTCTATAGCAGTCGGATCATTTATCACATTTATCCAGCGTCATCTGGTAATCTCAGTTTTAATGAGGAAACATATGGAAGTAAATGGCATGGCAGCTTTTATTTTCTGCACTAAATGTTTTCCCAAGTTTTAATCTGATGAAGGCATTGTTGTGTTTGAGCTACATTATTGTCATGAATTTTTAATGGAGCTGGGGGGATTTAGTGTCAGAGGCAATGTAATAAACAGAAAGACTTTGAGTACAACAAGAACATTACTGCAGAATGAAATTAAAACCATGTGGATTATGTAAAATGTTATTGTGAATGTTGGTCTGAGATAAGACTGTGGTTGTTAAAAGGGAAAGTCAGTTTAATAATGAATCACAAAAACATCTCTGGACTCCTCTCTGGAGAGACCCTCTGAAAAGGTGAGTCCCAGTCCACATCCAACTGGACTCTGTTGTGGTTCAGCTGGAATTTACAACATTAATCACAAACTTCATCACACCTAAAACATTAAATATGTTTCCACACGCAAGGCTCGTGTGATTTGTGTTTGGTTTTTCTACTGGTCTAGTCTTGGAATCTTGGACGGGTTGTGTGGGTAAGCCCTGTTTTCACTGTGTGGTGCTCAGAAGAGCACACAAAGCCTTGTTAAAAGACCTTGTAACTAATTTATATAAATCAACTAAAGTCCGCTGCTGCAGAGACTCGTTTCTGGCCTCTTCTCTAAAGCAACACATTTCAGAGGTAGTGCTTTTTCTGGGGATTATTAGTGTCTTTATTGTCTCCACAGACATTACTGGAGCTGCTCTGGAGCTAACAGCAGCATTAGCCACAACACACACCAGCGCAGTTGATTTAGAGATATGGCTATTTTTGACATCATCCAAAAATTGAATCCAAAACACGTGCCCTGCTCTTTTTTGTGTGTTAGTCTGTGTATCTTCAATATGTAATCATTTAGAGCATTTGGTGTATTTCCATCTCAATTAAAAGACTCTTAAACTATTCTCAGCAACAACACAGACTCAATCAGATAAACATTTTACACTGTTCATATTATTCTTCAAGCAAAACTCAAAATGTAATAAAAAAAGGGCAGACATGTTTGGAAAGCTACTAGATGTTAATATTTAAACAACTTGATAATCTTTTTACAAAAAGTAGATAGAAGTATTATCGAGCTGTGGTTTAACCTCAGAAAAAGCTAGTATTACTTGCAATGGCAGCAGACAAAATGTGCATGCTCTGGTTTCTTAACCTCCAACAGTACAGCAATGATATCATACTGTACATCTATAAAAACATGTATAATATCAAGAGAAAACCTGAGAATAGTCAGTTAAATTCTTGGTCTCGGTGGGCATCGTTGGTCTTGCCCAGGGTCTTTATATAACATACACACAAGCTAATAACAGCTATTAATAACAGTGACGTAAACCTATGATGATAATAAATGCTACGTACTGGGAGACACAAACACTGAGCAGTGGAAGTGGCCTGAACTCAGTCTTAAGAGAGCCCTTAACAAACCCAACACTATCAATAACAGAGTCCTCGAAATCAATAATTTGCCTTTTTGTGTTGTTTTTACAGCTGTCAACTCTAAAAGAAAACACTAATGGCTTTTCAATGAGTCACCGTCAGCTCTGACTGACTGTGTGCAGCTCAGAACACACACAAACACACACTTTTACAGACCAAATCATTCAGGAAACAAAAGACCTCTGTAACTGTCTCATCTCGTCCTTAAAGGTGCAGTGACGACATAAGGACAGTCTTTATCTGCAACAAAAGGTAGTGACAAAGATGAGAACTCAAGCTTAATTGGGACATCTTAAAATTAAAAAATCAATGATACATTAAGTTTGTGGTTAGCAATGATTGCACAAAAACAAAAAAAAACAAATGTGTATGACTTTTTTAGACTTCAAGTGCTTGTGAAGTACCTACCCAAGGGCCCAATACACACTATCATATTAATGTAGCCTGGCCAGTCAGACCCATTCACAGCAAAATGAAGTGGGGCTGACTTTTATTCTGTCTGTCCAATTACAGTCAGAGGTAGTTTAATCTGTGTTGAAAATGAATGTAGTATTCAAAACACGCCCCCGTTGTCATGACGACGGTGAACACAGCATCAGGGAAAGTGTGACGGTCCACTTTGAAAAACGAGAGAAACCAAAACTTTCTGAACCTGATGAAAACTGTGTAACAGTTTAGTGCAGACCGTGGTGCAGACTTTCAGGAGAAAAAAAAAAAACGCCCAGCTTTTTAGTTTTGTTAGATTTTTGTGTGTCATTATAAACTGCATCACTGACAAAGAGAAGGTAGTCTAAAGAGTGAAAGCTGTAGTAAGAGGCTGAGATCAGGTCTTGTGCCGTCTCAGTGAAGTGTGGAGGGTTGATGGATGGTCGACAGGAGCTGTGTGCGGGGGCCGTGATATGACAGAGACCTCTGAGTAATGGAGCAGCCCGGGGCAGAATAACTCACGGCTACAAGCATCCGACTGAGGCTGGAGCTGCAGCAGGTATAAAACATCAGACAAGTCTTCGGGACCAAGGGATTACACTCAGGTTTTTTCTTTTATGGGCAAAGAAGCCAGTCGAGTCCCTAAGAGTTTTCTCACTGGTTTATTATTCCCCAGCGACCATTGCTAACATTTCCTTTAAAATGAACCAAGACCTTCTGAGCTTTGAATAAAGCAGACCAAACAGGGCTGGTGTGAATGCAGTCTTAGTCTGTTTAGTTCTGATCAAGTCCAGGTTAAAAGCACTGATTTAGTCTAAGTTTAACTGTCATTTATTTATTGTTTAGCACTTGTTTTGGTCTTTAATCAGAGTTTAGTCCTGTTTGTTGTCTTGCTTTAGTCTTTGTTTCATCCTTGTTCAGACCGCACTTGGTCCTGGTTCAGATCTTTTCCAAGGTATAGTCCTGGTCTGGCTATGATTTCTACCTGGTTTAGTCCTTCTGGTTTAATCTAGAGTTTGTCTCAGGTGTTTAGTCATGGTTTAGACCTGGTTTAGTCCTGGTTCATATTTGTGTAATATTATATTCATTTGTGTTTAAAGTTGAGGATGAACAGATGATATTGTTTTCATGAAGCTGCAGTGAAAACCCCAGAGACACTGCACAAACAAGAGCAGCACCAGAGGAAACAGTGTACTGTGATAAATCCAGCAGTGAGAAAGATGAAGAGGCCAGAGGAAGAGGCTCAGGTCTAAAACAGATAAGCGGTGTGTCTCCGGTGAGCGGCTGATAGTGTAACACTCACAGAGACACAGCTGAGTGACAGACTGTGATGTATCGACGCGAGGCTGGACTCACACACCTCCGCTTCCACAGAGTCCAGGACAAAGGGTCAGCGCTCCGCACCAGCCTCTGACGAGCAGCGGCGGGACATTCATTACAGACGAACACCGCTGAGTGGAGAAGCAGGAGAGGACCAACTCACAAGTTATTTGAGATAGTGCGTGCAGTCAGCTTTTTTCAGTTTGCTTGTTTATTTTTTGTGAACTCCACATATTTTCAGATACTCCAGATATTTTTGCCTTTTCACTGCTCCATTTTCCTCTCAGCAAGACATCAGGTCACACTTTTTTGTCACTCTGTTTTTGGTCCATGTGCTTTATTGATCCAATTGTTTGAAATATGAACTGATAAGAAGCTGGGGCCGGGTTACGATGGCTGGGTTTGTCTGGAAGCAGTAGTGACTGATATGGCTGGTGTGGAGAAAGGGGATCTAACCAGCAGCCATGACAATACTGTTTTTGTAAAAAAAAAGGTTTCGATGTCTGTTCCAGTCTAATGTAAAGAGACACAATGAGCTGTGTTTAGGTGAAATCCACAAGAATGCCAAGAGAAACACTGCTTTATTGGTGGGGGAAACTGGAATACCTGGAGGAAACCTACAAAGACACAGGGAGGACATGTAACCTCTGCCATCGTGCCGCCCAAAGAAAGTGCTGCTGCAGTGCTCCGTGTAAAATGATCCAGGCTCGTCTTGAATTGCCTTATTTCCACAATGTTATCATCATCAATCATAGTTCATTCCACGTCTGCTGCATTCAGGTATCACTTTGGAGCTATAGCACCCAAAGGTAACTATTCCACTTGCTGCCTTCATTTATTAGTCTGAGAAAATGCTGGAGGTAATTTCTTTTTGAAGAGAAAAAACACTTTTTAAAGATGATGAAAAAAGGATGGCAGGAGGCAGAGGGAAGGAGTCAGGAGGCAGAGGGAAGGAGTCAGGAGGCAGAGGGAAGGAGTCAGGAGGCAGAGGGAAGGAGTCAGGAGACAGAGGGAAGGAGTCAGGAGACAGAGGGAAGGAGTCAGGAGGAAGGGTAGGAGTCAGGAGACAGAGGGAAGGAGTCAGGAGGAAGGGTAGGAGTCAGGAGGAAGGGAAGGAGTCAGGAGGCTGAGGGAAGGAGTCAGGAGGCAGAGGGGCGGAGTCAGGAGACAGAGGGAAGGAGTCAGGAGGCAGAGGGAAGGAGTCAGGAGGAAGGGTAGGAGTCAGGAGGCTGAGGGAAGGAGTCAGGAGGCAGAGGGACGGAGTGAGTAGGCTGAGGGAAGGAGTCAGGAGGCAGAGGGAAGGAGTCAGGAGACAGAGGGAAGGAGTCAGGAGACAGAGGGAAGGAGTCAGGAGGAAGGGTAGGAGTCAGGAGGAAGGGAAGGAGTCAGGAGGCTGAGGGAAGGAGTCAGGAGGCAGAGGGAAGGAGTCAGGAGGCTGAGGGAAGGAGTCAGGAGGCAGAGGGAAGGAGTCAGGAGGCTGAGGGAAGGAGTCAGGAGGCAGAGGGAAGGAGTCAGGAGGCAGAGGGGCGGAGTCAGGAGACAGAGGGAAGGAGTCAGGAGGAAGGGAAGGAGTCAGGAGGCTGAGGGAAGGAGTCAGGAGGCAGAGGGACGGAGTGAGTAGGCTGAGGGAAGGAGTCAGGAGGCAGAGGGAAGGAGTCAGGAGACAGAGGGAAGGAGTCAAGAGGCAGAGGGACGGGTGAGGGACAGGTGAGGACAAGTGAGGACACAGGGGAGACACAGGGCAGACACAGCAGGACAGGTGAGGACACAGGGGAGACACAGCAGGACAGGTGAGGACACAGGGGAGACACAGCAGGACAGGTGAGGACAGGTGAGGACACAGGGGAGACACAGGGGAGACACTGCAGGACAGGTGAGGACACGTGAGGACACAGGGGAGACACAGCAGGACAGGTGAGGACAGGTGAGGGCACAGGGGACACACATGGGAGACACAGGGGAGACACAGCAGGACAGGTGAGGACACAGGGGAGACACAGGGCAGACACAGCAGGACAGGTGAGGACAGGTGAGGACAGGTGAGGACACAGGGGAGACACAGGGGAGACACAGCAGGACAGGTGAGTGAAGACTGTGTGTCCATTAGTGAGACAGAGTCAGAGGAACAGGGATCAGCTGAAAACTCTAACAGATCCAACGTGAAGTCTTCCCACACTTCCTACACGTGAAGAGTGTTAGTCAGCAGAGGGAAATGTTTTCACAGCCTCACAGTAAATATATGTGTGTGTGTTTCCTTACATAATACATATTTACATATATCTTTAATGTTGCATTACTTAAGTCCAAAGGCACTGGTACTGTTGGATGAAGGGCTCATTCACATTAGGGACATTTCTCTGGCTTCCACTGACCTGCACCTCAGACAAAAGCCATGCCGGGACCCCTTTACAGGATCAGGTCTGATGATGAAAGCACATATTAATGACATGAGTAAGAAGTTGGGTAAGAAGGGCTGTGAGATCAAAATGTGACAGTATTTATTGTTGAGGGGAAAAGCTGTCTGGAGATGTCAGCTGATGCAGTGTGAGGGTAAAATCGTGCGTGTGGCGACTTAAGGGAAATAAAGAATCATGATGTAAGAGTGATGGACAAGACACAAACAATACGTGAACATTGTAATAAAACACTGCTATATATAAAAGACACAGAGCAACCACAGCTTAAATCTTATTTTGTGTCTTTCTCATGAACTCTGTCTCGTGTCTGGTCTTGTAGGATATGTTTCTCATCATTAAGCCTTTGTTAAAAACAGAAAATGAGCTAATGTTAAACCTGACTTGTTTTGTAGCAGTAAAACTCTGCTAAAACTCGGCAACTGCTCCGTCTGAAAGCACTGGAACACATCACAACCTACTTTTTACGACATGAACAAAGCAGAATAACAACAAACAGAAGTCTTTCTCTAAACACTGTCGGACTGTAAACCCGCTGCAGTGACCCCACAATGAACCGCTTTATTCAGGTTTATTACAGTTTAGATAATCGGACTATGGCAATAGTTAAAATTTCTCTAGCTGCAGGTAAACGACTGATGTTAGTTTGGATAATATTTAGAGCAGCGTTTTTGAGCAGTTCATAATTTGTTAATCACTCAACGTCAAGGAAAAGAATGACTTTCAGGATCCCAGAAAAAAGCCCACAAACAGCTGCAGAGGAATAGTACTAGGCTCTGTCACCTCCTGGAATAAAGCCTAGTAAAATCCATCATGCATGCTATAACGGTCCGTATCCTATTGTATTAATATCTGTCAGACTCGGGGCGCCCACAGCCCTCGTGAAGACAACATGCAAACACACACCGAGCGCTGGGATTGTATAAGGCTTTATGTAACGGTGTCACACTCCCACTGCTGGAATCTGACAGTTTACGGAGCAACGAGCCAAAGATGAAGGAGCGAGAGGGATTTCACGACCATAAACATATGATCTCGACCCAAAAATAACCATCAAAATAGAAAAAGAGGCATTGTCTCGGATTCTTCCACCACTGGGACACGATTGTAAAAAAGAAAATCAGTTAACGAGGATGAATGGGAGTATATTTAGAACCAAACAAAAAGAATATGTGTTTGTAACCGTGCAGGGCTGCTACAATTTAAAAAGATTCACATGAGGAAAAGATTTGGGCTCCTGTGTCTCTGCCTTTGGGCAACAGGGACATTAATGTTGGTTCAGGCTCGAGCAGATTGTATGACATCTTTACATAGACTGAGTGGAGAAACTTTTCTTGTCTTGGATCAGGCACAAACGTGTCATGGAGCGCTTCCCCAGAATACTGTAAACTGTAAACTGTAAAGCAATTTTTATTTTAAATACTCATTACGTCATAAACAGATAAACTTTTTTTTTTTCACAACAATCACAACTTCGAGATATAAAGAAACCTGACCCGTCTGACAGAGACATTTCTGTGTTTGTGTTTTCTGACTGGGAGCTTGGATTTAATAAGGTTTAATTTGAGTTTAGAGACAAACACAAACTGGTGAGAGCAAAGTCACGTTAAGGCTTTGCATTTAAAGTTCGGGTTAGAGCATCAAAACTAAACCCTCTGTTTTTTACCTCATTTTTTATTTATTTTTTTAACAATCATGTTTTATTTTTTTTTGGAGTAATTTTTTCTGTGTAAACACTTTTGTTTTTACGTTGAAACACTTTTTCTTGCTTCGGTCTTATCTTCAAAGTGAAGCTAGGAACTATTTCTAACTTAAAATTCAACACATTTACAAAAACAGTGTCATTGCCTCAAAGTGTGATAAGACTCTTAATTATGAAATATGTGACAATATTCTGTAAAAATGTGAAAATATATTTTCAAATGCGATAATTGTCTTTTTATATCATGTCATGTTGATTCTGACAGGATAAAATAACCTTCTGTACCAATAATATGAATCTGATATAATCTAAAAAATATTTTATTGCACTAAAAAAGGTTCCTGTTGAGCTTGTACTTTTGGCTTTTCTCTTGTTAAAAAATAAAATTGTGGGACATTGCACTAAAGTCTGGTTCGATTTAGCATAACTACCCTGGGTTTTCTAATAAATAAATGAATTATATTCACGTTTTACAGTCGGCAGTTTCATTATATGTACAATGTTAGAAATAAGTCTTTATCAGCAGCTGCAGCTCTGTCTAAATAATGTATTTTTTATTTAATCGTACAACTCTGCTTTGTAGAGTCGGTGCAGGATGTAATTACCTCACAGCGGGACGCCTCTTTTTGTGTGGACTTTGAATATGTTTACTCTTCATTTGCATTTCTGCTGTGAATGTGTCAAACGTCTGGAGACAAATCGCCTTTAAACTACGAGCGTCTTTTCCTGTTTGTGTTGGGATTAATGCTGCATTTAAGGTCTCCTAGGTTCTAGACATTCTTCATCCAAAGTGACTTACATTAAGCTTCCATTCACCAGTGTCACACCTGGAACACCTCAGGAGGCAAGAAGGGAAAAGTGTCTTGCCCAAGGACACAACGACAGTATGAACTGTGGGGAGAGCGGGAATCGAACCGCCTACCTTCCGGTTGATGGACGACCGCTCTACCACTGAGCTCAAATGTATCATTAAGCATCAAAGCTCAAATGAGTTATCATTAAGCATTAAAAACTGTAAACAGTATTTTATTTTTTAGTTTTTTTAGTCATCATCCTTCCAACTGAGAACAAATAGAGACTAATGTTTATAATCAAGGCTGTAATTAAATTAAATATAAATATAAATATAATTAAATTTAGGATTTAAATCAAAACCATGACGGACCACTTTTAAACAGATCAATCATAATCTCATTTTATAAATTATATTTGCGCCACACATGTGACTAACAAACCATCTACTTTTAAAACGTCAATGATGCATTTAATGTCAGAAAATCTGGCACAAATTATTATCCTATTAGTTTCCTGGGTTGCTGTTAAAATGTTGATAGTTTTTTTCCAAATCCTGAGTTCAACAGTTCACCACACGTCATACGTATAATTAGCACTATAATAAAAGGAAATATATTTTTGGAATTGTTGATAGTTCACTGTGTGAACAACAACTACTAGCAATCTCATGTTGTAAATTGTACTTTAAAAGAATTTTAGAAAATGTGATCAACATATCTTTTGCTGCAGTTTAACAGTCTCTGATGATGAAGCACAGGCTCTAAAACCATCCATTGGTAACTCCTTCATTTGGCGTTTCGTACAAGTCCGACAGAACAGAGCCCTAATCCAAGCTAATGCTTCCTACCCCCTCACAGACAGCACACACACTCAATGAGCTGCCATTTGCAAATATCATCTCGTTTATGCAGATTTTGTGTTGCCCTTTCATCCACTTTAAAATGTGGCCTGCTTAATTTTCAAAAGTCAAGACCCAGTTCTGTGTTTTTGTTCAGACCGGTGTTTACATGGATTTTTCTTCTTCTAAAATAGTTTTTCGGATGTTTTTACACGACATGAATGAGGAACACTGTATCCATTCAACTGCACAGAAAATAAGTAAATAAAAGAATACATTGAAGGGATCCGTCGAACATGAAAAGGCGTATTCAGACGCCCTCCTTCAGTCTGATGGAGCAGAAAATTCAAGGCAATTGCATCATCCATTTGCCTCCAAAGCAGGGAGTCGCGCTTCCTTCCATCTGCTCCCAGTGAAACGTGATGTTACACCATCTATCAGCACAGACTCATTTCACCGACATGCTTCAAGCTGTGTGGCAATGTGCTCGGGAACGACGTGGAAGGCAGCACAACATGTGTAAACAATTACCAAACATGCTCCGAGTCGGGGTCTATCAGCCGAGGCAGCGGAGGCAGAATTTAAAAGGATTTTGGAGAGTGCAGTAGTAGTCAAGACCACACTAAGAGAGATCAAACCACGACTAAGACCAGATTTAAGACAAACACTGGTATATGGGTTAGTGTTGTAAAATCTGAACAGTCCGGTCTCTAGAGACAGCTACAACATAATGTTTCAAGATTATTTCAGAGCTCTGGATATTCTCTTATGTTTCCTATTTTTTTCTCCAAGTACCAGTTTGGTAAGATCAGCAACTGAACTCAGACCCAGTCGCAGAGATGACACAGCAGCAAGACAATTATGTTCTTTACAAGTCAAAAGAAGGTCAAAGAATACAGACAAAGGCATCCAAATGGTTAATCCAAACTCTTAAGGCAAAGGTCAAATCCAGAAATCCAAACTACCAACCAGGACCCACGAGCGCGCTGAACACAAGAAGTAACAATCACGAGATGGGCAGGTAACGAAGGGGAGGGTGGGGTTTAAATACTCTGGGAGGCGGAGCCAATGAGTCACAGGTGGAACACATTAAGGCGGGAAAGACAATGAAAGGCGGGAACCACAGGAGGGCAGGAAGTTAATATGAAACAAGAGGGACTAGGTAAGCACTTCAAAATAAAACAAGATAACAATAAAATAGCAGGAAATCTTACACTGCTCAACTACGCAGGAGGGCACTGTGACACAATCAGAGCCACATGGTAAAAATGGTCGCTAAAACACCTCTGTAACTGCAAGGCCCTCATTTAGGTTTAATTTAAGAGGAAAGATTTGTGGGAGTTTCTGAAAACACTAAATGCTCAACAGTAATAATTCTTATAACCATGCTTTCCATTGCACTCCCTTCTTACTTGGGTTTCAAAACAAAATAAAATCTCTCAAAAAGCACCTGCAAAACTATAAAGTATACTTCTCATAATGTGACAAGTTTAACTTTAAAATAGAGACATCAAGTATCGTCCATTTTAATCCTAGACTTTGATGGATGTGTCAGGTATGTTTTCATTTCATCTGTGCTTCTGTCGCGTTCAAAGACTTTTCACAACAAAAGCCCTCTCTTGATAACTCGATGACCTCTCACCTCTTGGTAAAGTCTCATATTTATGACTTTAATACTAAAAGAGAAATGTAACATTAAGACATTTAAGCCAATCTCTGAATACAAAATCTGTGTACTACTTCAACACCAGTAAACAGAGAGTAAATGTCTGGGAGCTTTCCTCAGCCTTAAACACGTGCCCTTCTGTTGATCACAGCTCGGCGTCTCGGGGGAGATTCCTGATGGAGCAGTTCGGAGACTCCTCTTTCTTACCAGCCGTCGACTTATTCTGGCTTGACTGTGTTTGACGATTCACTCAAACCTTAATCAGTGTCTCATAAACTGTACAGAACGTCAATTCAGTTTAAAGCTACGTTCAGTCTGATGAAATACTGGTGATAGTTATTAGAAAGTGTAGAAATACAGGTGTTTAGAGACAGACACTCATTTTTTAGACAAAGACACATATGTTTGTCATTATTCTGCTTTTGTCATAAGCTCAGTCTACCGTAGCTTATGATGTGTTCAGGTGCTTGTTGTTGAGTAAAGAGCGGCTTTTTACTATTTTGTGTTCATGTGTTTTTAACTTGCAATGTCGGACTAGTGGAGAGAGCCAGGTCTTATACAACATTTAGGGATTGTTAGCTTGAGGAAGTCTTTTTTTCTTTGTTACTCTTCTTCACCATTAAACCCTCACCATTGATTGTTTTAAAATCATCTTTTTCTAAATCCCCTCAACAGCCAGTGACCTTAATAAATCATCGACTGTCATTCTTTTCATTTACGTGTCAAAAAAGCAGTGGAAAAGTCACTCATCGTCTCGATTACAGAGTATTTTACAACAGCAGATTACATTTAATCAGAACACTTGAATAAAAACCTTCCGGTTCTTACAGGCTATAACGGTAAAACAGTAACATACCAGGCATTTAGACGTCAGTTTGAGTCAAAGCAGAGATGGATGTATATTTTATAATGATGCTGAAAAGGTGTTAAATGGCCTAATGTTGTGGATGAGCCATTCCTGACATTCAAACGCCTCTGTGAGGGCTCGGCGCTGCGGTCTGTGTGGGACGAAACCAGCAGCCATTGATTAACTTGTGGGTGTTTTAACAAACCACATCTGATTTAAGATACAATGACTCTGCTGAAGTTTTCATTTTTTTTCCCTTTTTCCTGCCGCACATGATGAAGAGGAGATGTAAGTGATGGATTTATAATAAGATACGGGTTAAATAGCTGTGTATTCAGATGTTCCTTTAGTGCTGGAGAGAAACATGTCTGTCCACACAGACACACAGATACAGATTTACACTAACTCTTTACTGGCACGAGGAGTTACTGCGGAACTAGGGCAAAGGTTAACAGGCTGCTCGAGGCTCCACCAGAAGGACGGGGTCTTCTGTTCCCCTGAGGAGTGGTCGTAAATATGTAACCTGTCGTGTGAAAACTGTATAAAAAGTTTCAGACCTTCAGTAGAGCTGGGGATAGTCGTTACAATAAAGACTCGTTCAGTGTCAGACACGACAGCAGGTCTACAGGCTTGCACAGGGGCTGGGGAAGAAAACGTTTGTTGTAGTGACTGTTTGAGCTGCACGGAGCGTAAATGAGTGTGACTTACAGTGTTTGTAGTAATTACATGTTTATGAAATAAATCACGAGTCATTTCGATTAGTTACTGTAGAATTAGAGGTTGTCCGCTCAGTGCGTTCATCTGGAGATGTGGCAGATACAAGTTGCGTCGAAGTAAGTACTTTTTTACAACTTTACTCTGTATCCACAGCTCGTTGTTTGTGTCATTGCAGAGAAGCAAAAGAGTGTTTTCTGGAGAGTTACTGACTACTGCTATTGCCAACTTTATTGAAAAATAATCACTTTGTCTGCGTCTCCGCTCACTCACAAGTCTCCTGACTAATGCAGCGGACTCTGTAACATGAACACAATACGTCATATACAAAAAAAACATAAACAACGCTCAAATGTTACAGTCTATTTTTGGATTGTGTGGACCCAGTGGTGGAGATAATTACAGTACAATTTGTTTCTGTGTGAAACACCGCAACACTCTTTACATTAGTATCAGAAAATAAATGGCTTCATCATCAAACTTGTGTTATATCATATCTGCCCGTCCTGAAGGACAACATGGGTTTATTTTGTTTTAGAACTCACATAATTCATGAAAATCCAGCTGCTGCACAAGGTTCAAGCAACTCACCGAAGAAGTGTTACACAAAACATACTTTTAAAACAGCTTCATTAAAATAAATAATTGCACTCCCCAAGCCTTCCCAGTGTTTTTAAATGCACAAGACTTCTTTTTCTTTTACTCATATGAATAAAACTGAGATGCTACTCGATGCATTTGTGGTGAACCTGTAACACCTCCAGCTCCGTCCAGTGACTCTTAAACTGTTTTAATGAATAAGACATTGATGGAAACACAATCAGAAATGCTTCAAGTAAAAAACAGCTGAGGTTAGCAATACGTCTAATCATTTGTCTTCTGCACTGTTTTAAACCAAAACCCTGACGACAGCTGGCTCCAGTCTTACACAAATAAAGACTGTGTTTCTGTCTGTGTTTCCCTCAGGCCTGTTTGCTGGAATCGCCGAAGCCAATTTCCTTCTCCCTGTGTTTCCTCCATGTTCAACTATTGCCTATTAGTCCAGCTGCCAAGCATTTCTACTGTAACAAGGACAGTGTCTTACAAACGAGTGCACTCAGCGCAGCAGAGAACAGCTAATGGGAGTCAGACGGAGGATCCAACAGGGTTTTCCCCACAAGTGTTTCAGATGACAAGAGTTACACATGCACACTAACATTAAATATAGAAGACAAATATGTTCATTCATCATCATTCAAACACGCACATGCTTGAACACAGAAACAGTTAAATGATCAGAACATGTCACAGATTTTAGGTCAGCTGTGCAGAGACTGATGCTGTAAAACCTGCTCTGTTTCAGTCCAGAGGCCCTAAATGTGACTTCTTACAAACACTGATAAAACATTTGTCAAAATCCACATGGCTCTGAGATCTGAGGTTGTCTGACCTTTAACCTTTTAAGCCCGATTCCAGGATGAGTACTCATGTCTGCACCCGATATCGGCAAGTACAAGTACAAACATATAAGCACAGACTTATTCAGCAAAAAGTGGTAAATCTAATAATATTATAATCGTATACATTGTGATCAATCTAAAGTTTCATTTGTGAATTAAAACATGGAGGAACACTGGAAAAAGACGACATTCAATTATTTGTAGTTCCTTCCTTTCTTCCTTTTATACTTTTTTAATTTCTTCTTATTTTACTTTGTTTATTTCTTTCATCCTTTTCTTCCTTCTTTTCATCCTTTATTTCTTCCTTCTTTTCATCCTTTCATCCTTCCTTCCTAGCCTTCTTACTTCCTTCCTTCCTTCCTTCCTTTCTTCCTTCCTTCCTTCCTTACATCCTTCCTTCATTTATTCCTTTCCTCCTTACTTTCATCCTTCCATCCTTCCTTCCTTCTTTCCTTCCTTCCTTCTTTCCTTCCTTCCTTCCTTCCTTCCCTACAGTATATACTTTCTGACTGACTCACTTTCAGAGATGCCTTGTAGAGATGCTTAGTGTTGACTCAGTGTTGACTCAGTGTTGTCTCAGTGTTGACTCAGTGTTGACTCAGTGTTGTCTCATTACAGATTATTTCTCGTTTTATTTAATTTTTTTCCTACAGTGTGAAACAGTGCACACCTCAGAGCTGTTGTTTTGTGACGGGACACAGCCTTATATTTAAAGAAATGGCTGTGGAGGCTTTTTAACAGGACCCTTCCTCAGACAGTACACGTCACATTTCTCAAACCGATCTGTGTCTTGTGTTTTCCCGACTCTCACTGTGAGCTTGTACCAGGTATAGATCAGTCGTGTGATCACACAAAGCCTTCAGACTCACAGGGCAGAGGGCAGATGACATGTGAAGGTTTAAAGGGGTTGTGATGGAAGGAAACTGCAGAAAATCAGACAAAGGTTAAGTGAGAAGTCTTTAGATTGTCAGCACCACCCGAGAGATTAAGTCATGAACGTGACTAGACTACACAGGTGTTGAGTGCTGTTTATCTAACCTCTGTCTAGTCCCTAACCCCTCATTGACTAAAAGGATGCTCCATATTGTTGACTCAAGTGAAAAACAACAAACACCAGCCCTTCTATCGCCAAGACCAGCACAAAACTGCAGCGTATCTTTGAGCAGACACACTGAGAGCGCTGATGTTGGGTGTAAATACTTTCACAAATACTGCTTCCCTTGATACTGCAACTGTTTTTTTTATCACACAAACAAAAGACAGCAAAAATATCTGTCTAACTTTATGTTTTTATTGACAACCTTTCTGATGCAATCATGCTAACGCTAAATGCATCGAGTGACATGTGTCCCTGTTTAATTCCCAGTCCAAAACACACACATACCTAAACACACACACATCCAGTCCAGGGATGTATTACCAAAGCGCACTGCAGAACTCTGAATTACTACCATTTACAGCTCCTACAGTTCCCTAGTGTTGTCCTTTAACACCAACGACAGGGTCCTGTAGCTACGAACCTTCCATTTCTATTGGACTTAGTGCGTCAGTAGCTCATGACTCCATCTAGTGGTATGAAGAGATAAAGCAGACAACACAAGCATATCTTCGGCTTTAATAAAAAACAACAACTTGTTTCTAATTCTTTCCTGAGAGTAAATTCCCAGTCCCACTTTTACACTTCCTGTCCCATGTCCCAACAAATATCTGTAAAAACACTAATATGTCCCACTTTAGCGCAGAACCTTAATGTTGACTGTCCAATGGAATTATCATTGTTTTATACAGAGCACAGATTTTGCAACTCATCTGTTTTTCAAAGCATCTGGACTTAGTTTTCAAGGTGAAGACGTTTCATCTCATCTCCAAGTGGCTTTTTAAATTCTGAGATCTAAGAGAGCTGAGCTTTATCTCCAGAGGGAGGGGTTCGATCTGAAACTAAACCTGACGGGACCAGGCTGTTCTGGTCTCAAAGTGGAGCGTGACTCCAGATGTGAGAGTCCTTTTCTTCAAGATGACCTGGATGACTGAGAACCTCCACAAGAAATAAAAACAGACATGTTATATCCTGAGCCATTAGTGTTCACAACAAAAGACGAACATTAAAGAACGTGAGCGTCTCCTTCCATAAAATATTCAAACAGAGATGACTTATAAACGACTAAATGAAAATGAAAATTAGACTGTGCCATGTTGCATTCTTTAATCTCTACGTGGCTCTGTTTTCGTTGCAGTGAGTGAAATGAAAGCTAAAATTGAAAATAATTGCACCCAGCAGGAGATAAAATAATTCTTAATGCAGTACTAACAATCCCACAGTGAGCAGAGAAATGAAGGGATGCAGGGTCTAATAAACAATGGATTTGGTGAAACTTGAATTAGATCTTAGTGGGTTTTGTTCAGGTGCTTTATAGATTGTTCAGAAATAACAGGACCCACTGTGCCAGCGTTAGGTGGGTGGACTTACTTTGGTTTAGACGAAAGAGAGTGTGAAATAAAACAGGATTGTGAGAAGACAAATTACACGCTTTGAATAAAACTCAAATAACACAGTTCAGACTAAATTAGGTGTTGCCAATCATTCTTAATAATCCTTAACCTCATGTAATGACTTTTAGTTCTGTTAAAATTCCTTAGCAACTAAAAAAATGTATAATTTAACAGCTACTAAACAGGTTTGGTGTTAGATGTTAGATTTTCTTTCAAAGCCTTCAGAGTCCACGGTCCAACTAATCGTAAACATTTGTATCTGATAAAATAGATTTACAATGAATCATACAGCAGCTCATTTTCTTTGGTTGCGTCCAGAGGCAGTTTATTCTGTGTCTCGTGGTACTGCCCACTGGAAATCCAACTCACAACCAGAAAGACCAAACACATTTTTGTAAAGAATAAAGATGGCAGGTCGACAATTTGTTCACTCCAAAAATATTAAAAATAAAATCATTATTTCTTTTAATTACTGGTCCAAGTTGTGGGAAAAAAGTCAGGTCTGATCAGATTTGTGTAGACACACATTTTTAAGATTTTTGGAGAGGGTCTGGCTAAATATACAAATACTACTGTTTTTGTTCTTTCCTGTCTCATGTAATGATTATGAATTATTATTATTAGATCAGAGCTTCAGACGTGACTCGATGCTTTGTATCAGCCATGTTGGTCCCTGCAGAGGAGTTAAAGTACCATGTTGGCAGGAGATGGTCTGAAGTGGTCCCTACAGAGGAGTTAAAATACCATGTTGGCAGGAGATGGTCTGAAGTGGTTCCTACAGAGGAGTTAAAGTACCATGTTGGCAGGAGATGGTCTGAAGTGGTCCCTACAGAGGAGTTAAAGTACCATGTTGGCAGGAGATGGTCTGAAGTGCCCCCTACAGATGAGTTAAAGTACCATGTTGGCAGGAGATGGTCTGAAGTGGCCCCTACAGAGGAGTTAAAGTACCATGTTGGCAGGAGATGGTCTGAAGTGGTCCCTACAGAGGAGTTAAAGTACCATGTTGGCTGGAGATGGTCTGTTGTCCCTACAGATGAGTTAAAGTACCATGTTGGCAGGAGATGGTCTGTTGTCCCTACAGAGGAGTTAAAGTACCATGTTGGCTGGAGATGGTCTGAAGTGGCCCCTACAGATGAGTTAAAGTACCATGTTGGCTGGAGATGGTCTGAAGTGGTCCCTACAGAGGAGTTAAAGTACCATGTTGGCAGGAGATGGTCTGAAGTGGCCCCTACAGATGAGTTAAAGTACCATGTTGGCAGGAGATGGTCTGAAGTGGCCCCTACAGATGAGTTAAAGTACCATGTTGGCAGGAGATGGTCTGAAGTGGTCCCTACAGATGAGTTAAAGTACCATGTTGGCAGGAGATGGTCTGAAGTGGTCCCTACAGAGGAGTTAAAGTACCATGTTGGCTGGAGATGGTCTGAAGTGGCCCCTACAGATGCGTTAAAGTACCATGTTGGCTGGAGATGGTCTGTTGTCCCTACAGAGGAGTTAAAGTACCATGTTGGCAGGAGATGGTCTGAAGTGGTCCCTACAGATGAGTTAAAGTACCATGTTGGCAGGAGATGGTCTGAAGTGGCCCCTACAGAGGAGTTAAAGTACCATGTTGGCAGGAGATGGTCTGTTGTCCCTACAGAGCAGTTAAAGTACCATGTTGGCAGGAGATGGTCTGAAGTGGTCCCTACAGATGAGTTAAAGTACCATGTTGGCAGGAGATGGTCTGAAGTGGTCCCTACAGATGAGTTAAAGTACCATGTTGGCAGGAGATGGTCTGAAGTGGCCCCTACAGATGAGTTAAAGTACCATGTTGGCAGGAGATGGTCTGAAGTGGTCCCTACAGAGGAGTTAAAGTACCATGTTGGCAGGAGATGGTCTGAAGTGGCCCCTACAGAGGAGTTAAAGTACCATGTTGGCAGGAGATGGTCTGTTGTCCCTACAGAGCAGTTAAAGTACCATGTTGGCAGGAGATGGTCTGAAGTGGTCCCTACAGATGAGTTAAAGTACCATGTTGGCAGGAGATGGTCTGAAGTGGTCCCTACAGATGAGTTAAAGTACCATGTTGGCAGGAGATGGTCTGAAGTGGCCCCTACAGAGGAGTTAAAGTACCATGTTGGCAGGAGATGGTCTGAAGTGCCCCCTACAGATGAGTTAAAGAAGGACACAACCGCTTCATTTTTCTTTTCATTGTCTTTGTCCAAAGCATTCATCAACACATCTGTGGAGGGTCTCCAGGAGATATTCCAGAAAAAGGCATCTGGAGTTTGATATCCGTCAGAGGGAGGGGTTTAACCTGAGACTACTGTGACAAGACAAGAGCTGATTAAAGCTAGACCCTGGTTTCAGTTTTAAGAGTCCTCTGCACAACAACAGCTACAGTGTCACAGGAGACAAGCCCCTTTAGTTTTATGTTTAGTACAAATTTATTTTAATTCACCATGTGCTTTCCTTTTCGATTTTACCGAGCACTGTTTTTACTCTATATAAAAACCTTGTGTGGCCTGTGCATCATATACAGCCTGTAGAAGTGGATCTCTTTTAATAGCTCCACGCTGAAGCTTACAAATGATCAATACTTTTAAGAACGTGTTATTTTGTCCTCTGGTGTGTTGCTGTATTGGTAGCTGCTCGGAGAGGCCCCTTTCCAATCTCTGCCCAGGTCCCTGCAGACTCTAGACCCTCCTCTGTTCCTGACAAAAGTCAAACGTGACGTAATACGTAAATGAAAAATAAATTAAAAGCCAAACAAACCTGTCTCAAACGCTCTCTGTCTGACTGTCTGTGTGTAGCGTTTGAGCTCCCACGTCCATCTTCCTCTGCTTCACTTTAATTATGAGCCGGCTGCTACTTACTCCCAGTAACTGCTTATGACAGTCACACACACACACACACACACACACACACACACATCCTCCAGCACGAGTCTGATCATGAGCATCAACAAACACAAACAACAGGAGACAGACGCAGAGATAAAAACAATAAGCCCCTCAGACGGAGGCAGTGGGAGCAGAAAACAATGCCGGTGATATTACTGCGTGGAAATGAGAGTGGGGGCGAGCGAGATTAATTACACGTACAAAAGGAAATAGAAGAGAAGCGAAGGAATGAAGGACAAGGATTGAATGTGTGAAGGAACAGATGCACGACAGCAGGTTTAAACAATAGAATATGTGGAAAGAAAGTCAAGTAAATGCATTAATAGAGTTATATATACAGATATTTTGAGGAAGGGTTAAATATTAAACTAGAATTTTGCCGAAGAGACACTTTGAAGAAGGGGAACCTTTTAATTTTCAGTCATTTCAATGATCTTGTTCCAATAGTGTGATATTGATATCCACTGCAAAATGGTGGAGCAAGACCAAACAATCAAACAATCAAAATATGTTTCATAATGGCTCTGATACTCGCTATATTAAGTCCTCCCAGAAGTGTCTTTAAAATAAATCCGGGCAAATATATCTTGTATATCTACATTTACTCACTGAACAAGTGCCACCGTTTTCTATCAATCAATCAACCTTTATTTATAGAGCACTTTTTGTACAACTCAGTGCAACTCCACATGAAGCAAAGCCAATAGTATTTTTTCCTCATTGAACATTCTGCTGCTGTTTCTGTTTACGTTGAAAACAGTGGGTGTGTGCCTGGTTTCCACTGGAGCAGTTTCTACCAAAAGTGTCCCCAAAAAAGGGCACGTATCACATTGGGCACGCCTTGATCGGGCGTCCCAAAGTGGACACTGCAGTCAGCTGATTGGACGATAGATAACCCTCACATGAGCAAACTACTTTTTCCAACAAAGTCTTTCTTCTCAACAGCTGTTTGTGCTTTTAAACAGAGTCAGTGTCGTTGGGCTCTGGCTTCATGAATTTAAACATTGTATTTATCGTCTTCACTGCATTAAACACAAGCACAACCTGTGCCTTAAATACTGAGTCCCTAAATGATAGGCCCCTGCTGCAGCCGTGAATGTAATGTTGAGACAGATGGTGATAAACAGAAACAGTTGAATGTTTCCTGCAGCAGCTGTACCTCCAGCCTCTCGCTGCTACAACATTTATTTATTCTTATATTCATTTTTAACGTTTCTAAAAGTCTGCTGCAGATATCGGTTATTTCTCAAATAGAGACACGACTTGTTTCTGTAGCAGACACAGCTCTCCTGGAAACGTGTGTCTTTGTAAATGACGTTTATACAAGGCTTTTCCACAAACCGGCCCGTAACGTACCCACAGCGGAAACCAGGCTTGTGCATGTCCCACTTTCTCACGGGCCTGTCCCGTGTCCCGACAAGTATCTGTAAAAACACTGCACATCCCAGTTCTGACCATGTCCCTTGTGTCCTCATTTGAATATAACTTCTGAAAAGACATAACTCTTTTGCCAACCCAGTTTACACAATGGAAACTCATAATGTTTTCAGCTCCGTGTGTGTTTTTGGAAAGTGTCCAGGGTTTGGACGTCAGCAGCATACTTTTTCTTTTTTATTACTGAACATAAAAACATTACGTAGCATTCTTTTCCCACAGACTGGACCTGTTGTCCTTTATATATTTGACAAAATATATGACAAATGCAGAAAAGAAGCTGTGTTCAAACTGCGTTCTGGAGGAAAGACTGTAATGTTGTAGATTTAATTAAAGTAATGATCAAAAAGCTCTTGAAAAGTGAAACCCCGGCTGTGCTCTGGGGATTGTGTGTCACTCGTCGTCTGTGTTGCCCTGAGTCCCCGTTGTGTTGCATCAGATGGAAGTGCCAGACTTCAAAGATAATCTGTGGCACCTCCTTTTCCCACACAACACATTGAAATAATGAGAGAGGAAGTTGATACCGGTCGATTTTTGAGGAGGAGTAACTCTCAGCAGAGCTACACAATTTTATTTTCATGTCTCTGTCTCAGACCCACTCTCCCCCAACAGCAGCTTTTATTTTATTAAAAAAATCAAACCAGATCATGTTTTTCTTCCTCAAAATACTAATACATCACAAATAACTGAAGTTTAGAGCTGAACCTAAACTTCGAGCTCCGACTTCAGCGTCAGAACGACAATTATCTCCTCCTCGTTAAACATTACGTGATGGAATTCCAGTTTGTTTTTCTTTTTTGTGCTGTTTCTTTATAAAAAGACGTATCCAGCTCTGAATATACACTTTCTCTGTTTTATTGGCAGAATTACTTCCTTATTGACATCTGTGTCGACCAATGGGAGCGCTCCATTTTCTTAAAGCGAGCTGTGATTGGACAATGCTTCTGTCTGGGACTAAAACTTCTCATTTATTAAAATCCTTAATAATAAAGTCTAGCTAAGGTCTAATTTTTTCACAGATGAGTCCTGTTATAATAAGCTTTAGGAAATTAAACAGTTCTTTTTTCACAGGATTAAAAAAATTGCATAATCCCCGTTTAAATATGTACATTTAATGCACCAAATTTAATGTCACTTCAGATACAGACCTTTTTAATAAAGAATAAATACAAACAGCCGAAAATGTTTAGTTTTACCCGGGAACATCTCCAATTTATTAAAGAGCTTATTTGTGATTTTAATCCCATGCAACTCAGCCATGTCCGTAATTTGTAAAGTAACCTGCAAATTATCAACCATATTTCACCAAAAGCAATGATCCTGTACAAATCTCCCGAAAACTGCAATTTCACCTTAAAGATGAACCTTATTGTGAAAACATTTGAGTGACTTCATTGACCCCATCCATCAATTGTTTTTTGCAGAGTAGCGTCTTATTTCTGCCGTCTATGATCGAAGTCTGTTTGCACAAATGTCACGACGACACAGAAGAAAACCAGTGTCTTTATGTGCATCGGGTGAATATTTCACACAGCAACAAGAAACCAACCAATTAGTCAAACTGGAGACAGGGTTATTCTCAGAAACAAGAAACAACTGTGGAGTGTTTCCTGCTCGACACAAAGCAGCACAACACATGCTCCATTTTCTTAAATAGAAATAAATAAATCAGCCTGTTATTTTCCGTCTTATATTCAAATCTCATAAAGTTAAAAAGTGGTCATCTCAGTATCAGCACAGATTATAGAGACCTATGGGTCAACGTCAGGCGCTCGGGTCATCGTTGGCACAGGTGGCATAATCAGAGGCACGTGGGGCAAGAACAGTCCTGTCTATAATCATGAATAACATGAAGAAAGACACTGACTGTGGTTTTGTCTTCTGTGTGTCCTTCAACCTTTCCGTCAGTGGGCTGTGCTCTGTGTGACACCTGGACCTCCTGCTGCAGAGGACGCTCACACCTGTGTGTGAACACCTGCCATCGCTGAATGTACACACTGCTGACTGTGTTTTCACAGTGTGTCAACGACCAAAAAACAGATAGCGGTGTTATGCATTAGCTAATCAAAAGTTCAAAAAGTTCTGCAAATACGAGTCTATGACCTGTCGATGTGAGGCTAATGCTATTAAACTGACATTTTTACAAAACTTTACGAGGATAAAACAGATCAGTGCATAAACGAGTTCAAAAGGAACATAAAAGATATTAAAATCTTTGTTTTTGCCCACATTTCTCCAGTAAACACACTGCATTATGGGGACTTATCCTACCTCTAGTAGAATTGGGATTGGACCTAACTCACCAGACAAAGAAAATCTATTTAATAACAATCGGAGAAGCTGGCAGCTCGGGTCTCAGTGTGAGCGTTATTAGTCTGCTGCTCTGTTGACCGAGCTGTTTGACTCCAGACGACCGAGCTCCTCTGAGCCGTTTAGAGCTGTGCCAGTGTCAGCCCGTCTTTATGATTTGTGTGGCCAAGAAGCGCAGCCTCCCAAAAAAAATGAGGGAGACCGCAGCCTAAAAATAGAAACGATAAACGGAGAAGCACAAACAGTCCACGACAAACACTATTAAACCTGGGTCAGAGATGGAAAGCTTCAGAACATGGGACGTGATGAACTGCTGGACGGAAAACTGCCTCTAAATCATGTTTTTAAATGAACATCTGGTGTGGGCTTGTGCTGAGTGTCATCCATCAACACACCCCACCACAGCTGAACGTCTGGAGCAGAATTTATACGTTTATGTTGTCCTTTGGGGCCAGTAACTTATTGTGATGAATGTAAACTGCCATGTTCCGCTTATTAGAAAAGTGACAACAGGCAGAAGGCAAAGACTCATGCGCTTTGTTGTGGTTAATCTCATCATCACAAGAATAAAAACATAAAATATTGGGGATATTTCCTTGTACCTTCCACCGGAGGATGAGTCCCACTGCTCTGTGTTCATCCTGGGAGGATATTTACAGCCGTTCGGTTTCGCTTGTTGGCAGAGACGACCCCTGAGTGTGTCCCGCTCATCTCCACTACCAGGGTCAGCGCCTGAGTAATGAGATGGTATCGATCCCAGAGGGCCGAGCGGTGATGGAGCGCTGAACACTGACTGAGGCGCGGTGGACAAGGAGGGAAACAAAAAATCTAATCCTTCAGAGCAGATGGGTAATAGAGCGTCATCTCGCAGCCCATCAGCTCACGGTCAGGGCAACCCTCAGAGTCAATACCACACTGAAGCGGCTGCATACAAGCTGCACAGGACTTTAATTCAATGTGGAAGGCTTCAAACTTCTCAAAACCTGCCACAGCCGCCTGTATGATCTAATTCAACTCATCCAATCTCCTGCCTTCACCTGTTTACACTGAAAGAAGTGGGCGGGGCCGTTACTCGTCCAACATTTATGCTTTCAGCGCAGCACAATGTACGGAAAATGAATCATTACTGCAAAGAAAACTTGTTCTGCGATAAGATAATGGTCTTCTGTTCAACCGGAGCCTCAATCCAAACTGAGACGTGACTAAATATAAAAGTAACACAGCAAAGAAAGTATTGCACATCTATAATAATTTAAGAAAAGGTTCAAGTAAAAGCATCTGGACTCAGTTTTCAAGGTGAAGACGTCTTCACCTTGAAAACTGAGATGCTTTTACTTAAACCTTTTCTTCAAGATGTCCTGGATGATTGAGAACCTTCACAGACATATAATAATTACTTTATGGTTAAAGTACAAGAGCACTTTAAAAGCAGAGACGAGGGTTTAGTCTTCAACAACAAAGAGAAGCTTCAATAACAGTTTTTTTTTAGAAATGTAAATTGTGTTTTTAGGTTTAAATGTTTTTACGCTGTTAACATATTTACAACAAACTGGATTTGATAATGCCGCGTTTTTTGCAGAATTGTTCAAACAGGGATTAATTGAAGTTTACACCTGACACTTATCACTCGGTGTAAATGTACGTGGCTCAAAAACGATGGCTGTTCTTTTATTTAACATAATATCACAGCTTTGGAAGTTTGCTCCATAAAGTTTGTCCAAAGCCAAACTCCTAAACTCGCATTTATCTTTGAAAGATTCAAAGATAACGCCTTGTGACAGGTTCAGATGGAGATTTATCAGAAAAAGTTGCAAAAAGCACAAATCAGAGACAAAACTGGAGTCCGACGTCAAACCTGTGTGACAGTTCCACTAAAAGATGTTCTTCTCGCTGCAGCTGCTCGTGTCGGAGCTGTCAGCGCAAAATCCAGTCCCAGGGAATAATCAGACGGAGTCAGAAACACCGAAAGTAAAACCTTCAGAAAGTGAGAGGATCCTGACTTGAGCCTCTCTGAAGCTCCTCAGTCAAAGGCATGTCCTGCACTCAGACTGTTCAAGCAGCTCTGTGCTGCTCACCAATATTTGTGTTTCAGAGAAAGATTTAGGGCTTTAGGGCTGGTTCAGCTCACAACAAACCTCAAGACCACACGGACCAAGTCTGACCAAGACCAGAATGCAGGACCGGGTCCAGACTCACGGAGCTCAGTGTTTGAAGGAGACAGAGTTAGTCCAGTCTTAGACCAGGTCCAGACTCACGGAGGTCAGTGTTTGAAGAAGACAGAGTTAGTCCAGACTTAGACCAGGTCCAGACTCAGAGGTCAGTGTTTGAAGAAGACAGAGTTAGTCCAGACTTAGACCAGGTCCAGACTCACGGAGGTCAGTGTTTGTGAAGGAGACAGAGTTAGTCCAGACTTAGACCAGGTCCAGACTCACGGAGGTCAGTGTCTGAAGGAGACAGAGTTAGTCCAGTCTTAGACCAGGTCCAGACTCACGGAGGTCAGTGTTTGTTGAAGAAGACAGAGTTAGTCCAGTCTTAGACCAGGTCCAGACTCATGGAGGTCAGTGTTTGAAGGAGACAGAGTTAGTCCGGTCTTAGACCAGGTCCAGACTCACGGAGGTCAGTGTTTGAAGGAGACAGAGTTAGTCCGGTCTTAGACCAGGTCCAGACTCATGGAGGTCAGTGTTTGAAGGAGACAGAGTTAGTCCGGTCTTAGACCAGGTCCAGACTCACGGAGGTCAGTGTTTGTTGAAGAAGACAGAGTTAGTCCGGTCTTAGACCAGGTCCAGACTCACGGAGGTCAGTGTTTGAAGGAGACAGAGTTAGTCCGGTCTTAGACCAGGTCCAGACTCATGGAGGTCAGTGTTTGAAGGAGACAGAGTTAGTCCAGTCTTAGACCAGGTCCAGACTCACGGAGGTCAGTGTTTGAAGGAGACAGAGTTAGTCCTGTCTTAGACCAGGTCCAGACTCACGGAGGTCAGTGTTTGAAGGAGACAGAGTTAGTCCAGTCTTAGACCAGGTCCAGACTCAGAGGTCAGTGTTTTAAGGAGACAGAGTTAGTCCAGTCTTAGACCAGGTCCAGACTCACGGAGGTCAGTGTTTGAAGGAGACAGAGTTAGTCCAGTCTTAGACCAGGTCCAGACAAATATTCTATTTGTGGTCTTGTTGGTCGTGATATAAAAACTGCATTTGTTCTCATAATAAATAAATGTAATGTAAATTAATGAGTGGATTCTAATCTCATTTAAACAAGCACCATCATCTTCAGATTCAGAACTCAGAATAAAAAAGGTCCAAGGTGAAGCCATTTTCAGAAAATCACAGATAGAGCGCTGACCGCTCTCGGAGACGGGACAGTAGAGCGCTGACCGCTCTCGGAGACGGGACAGTAATTAGCACTGGTCACTGGTCCAGCTCCATCGAGACTCAGCTGATTTAACGGATAAGGCTCAGGTGGCCTGATCCTGACCTTGAGGTGACCTCTCTGGTTTGTTTCTGCTGTGGTTGTGTGGCGCTGACCTTTCTGCAGGGCACTCTGTATAAATCTGGACACATCGATTGTGGAAGGGGCTGTTTTCTCTCGAGCTCTGGAGCAAAAGCAATCAGGATGTATTGTGATTTTTCGGTCTTTGGGACAATGCAATCAGCACAGTTTCTTCCCATTCTGATCAGAGCCAACGACTATGATTCCTGTTTTCTCAAACAGACCTAAACATGCCTCATTTTACCAACTTTTTAAAGAACGTGCATTCAGACGTTCAGCTTTTTTCACCACATTTACAGAAGACAGAGGTTTTACTGAAACTTAAACACTGCTTCACCAGGTTTAGTTCTAACTCTGGGCTCGAGACTGTCCCAGATGTTCTCAGAGTCCCAGGAGGTTCATAAGAACATGTTTTTAAAGTGTTAAAATGTTGATGATGTCATTTGTAAATTACACATTGAATTGAATTTGACTCGGTGTTGTGTCAGTGTCAAACCAACTCAAAGCCGGTCAGGTGTTCGATGATTGGACCAATAGAAATATTTTTCTTCCACAGGTGGAATACAAAGACATTCATTATTGTACAGGCTAATAACAGACTGCTCCAGACAACATCCCCTGCCATATATAACATAACAAATAATATAACAAAGAAAAATTAAATCATTTTGAAATTCTTAAAGCTGGATTGTAAAAGGGCCTTTAGTCAAAATGTTAATTTAGAAAAAAATAAAAATAATAATTAAATAAATAAACAGTAACAAAAAGGATTTAAAGGGATCCTAAAAAAACAAAAAAAATGTATTTAACCATAAGTATTTGGGTTATGATTAATGTGGCATTTTGAAATATGGGTCTCCAGAACAAAATTTTGGGAAACACTGATTTAGAAAGTTCCAAAATCCTAAATAAAATGTTTTGACTGAAACCTCTGGCTGGATTAGTTGAAGGGGGGACTCTAAACATGGCTGTCAGCTGTGGGATTAACTGGTGATGGGCAAACGCACAACTGGAAATAAAGGAAAACAATGCAGACAGTGAAGTATATTTTTATCCAGGGTCTGCTGTGGTTTCTGCTGCAAATGGCAAATAAACTAAAGTGAACTGAACAATGGTCCTCCAGGTCCCTCTGGGTCAAAAAACACAATGACTAGACCCTCTTCTTTAACAGCCTGTGGTCCCTGAACGCACCTCTAAAACACAAGACTGACAGCTCCACTCGACTGAAGGCAGCTGGGAATTCAGTGTCTGTCTTCAGGGCAACATCGAAGATAAAAGCCTGATTTATTCTCACACCTTTCACAAGCGTCACCTGCTGCAGATAAATCCACCAAGTGCCCTGACCTGGAATGGTTAAAGAACGCCTGAGTAAATTCCGGGGCTTCGATAAAGACGTTACTGTCAGGAATAATGTCCTTGTTGGAAAGGCCAAACGATCACAGAAGAAGCATTAATGAGCCTCTGATCGTTCTCGTGATGAAGGAGAATGTCATCCTTGGGGATTTTAATTGCCTTCCCCTTTTCACCACTTGTAATGATATTCAATGATTTCTGTGTTTATTAAGAATACAGCAGAGTTCAGTGGTGTTTTCTGTCAGTGGTGTTTTCTGCCTCGATGTGTGCACACAGCAATTATTCATTCTTATTGTGAACGTTCTATTTACCGATAACTAACCGATAATTATACATGTGAATAAAAATAGTCTGGGTTTATCGGCGTTGTGTGTGGTGACGTTCTCCTGACGTGTTACTAACGGAAGAACTCTGCTGCTGCTCATCTGTCGCTATCAGTCTTTCCACTGTCTCTAGCAAACTTTTTTACAGTTTTCAAAAGCCTGCTGATGGTGAAATCCACACTCTGTTTAAACACTAACCACTGCAACTTTAAAGTCTTTATTGCTTTAAAGTGACTTCTATGATTTAAAACGCCCCTGTCTTTCTTCCGCCTCTTGAATGCCTCACTGAACATGTTTTATAAATTGTAAATGTGTTGTCGTCCAGTTCCACAAATAAATAAAGCTTGTCTTGTTTTTGAGATAAACAGTAGCTTGTGTTAGATTAAACCTCAGTTTATGTCAAACAGGGTTGTGTTTAACGTTTCAATAACAAAAACTCTTCATTTCATGTTTTTGTAATAAATCCAAAAGTCCAAGAAGTCACAAGAAGAAACTATGATAAAACAAAGCTTCATTTTAATCAGTCTTTATGAAACATTGCAGACAGAACTAAAAGAGTGAGTCCATAAAATGTGGTTCAGAACACTGAGAATAAACCAGAAACAAGCTCTGGTTTCGACTGTTTCTTGCAGCAGCAGACTTTAGCTCCAGTCTTTTGACAATATTAAAGAATCAACTCGAGTTATGCATTCAAGCAAAGAACCAGAGCTTCATTACAGATGCATTACAAAACAACATTTATTTAAGTTATGTTAATTTATTAGGCTCTATTTGTACATTATCCCAGTGTTAATGAAGCTTGTGTTTTTACAGAAATGCAGACTTAATGAGAACAAAACAAGAGGTTATTCTGTGAAGTATATGGAGCCTGTCAGTGTGTTCCAGTGATATAACTATAATTTAAATCAGATAAAAAGCTAAAATGCAAAGTCTGTTCCTCTCTCACTATTCTGCTTTTTCTCCTTTACACCTCACCGTTTGTCCGCAAGGTGGCACTAAACTGCATTAAACTCTTCTTTCACAGGTTGCTCCAAAGACCCACGGCCACGACGTGAGGGCAGTGCATTTAAAGCACCTCCACAAATCTCTTCACCGCTCAAACTGCGACTGACACTGACACATGGACAAACTGGAGCGTAAAAAATAAAATAAAGAAGCCCTGAAACCTGTTGACCCAAAGCCACGTCAAGAAATGAATCAGAAACAATTAAGCCTTCTTCTCACTGCTGGAGACGAGCATCACGTGACAACCACCTACAGTCTTCAGACATTCACCTCGAGTCAGATTTAACAACGTAATAAAACCTTTTTGAGACTGATTCATTCACAGTGACTTGTGTTTTTTTTTTTAAGTGTCCGAACCCTTCTGTTGTTGGTCTCTACGCACTCTTCAAGTCCGGGTTTGTGCCAAAAATAGCAACAACGGTTTAGATAATGCTCCTACTTGTGGCTTTTTTCACAGAAACGGATCACATTGCGCTGTATTGATTGTTCAATGAAGAGAAAAAACGTATAAAATATATGAAAAATAGATTCAAAGGGACGTTTTTTTCTTACCTTTTGGGACATCAAAGAAGACACTGTCTCCAAATGTGATGGAGAAGAAAAGAAGCCAAGTAAATCCTTAAAAGCAGGGTCACTTTTAGAAATCTTTCCAACTCCACAGCCTCCACAGATTCTTTCCTCCGTATTTTATTTTTTCAAACCCAAATCAAACCAGATCCGTGCAATAAAATCCCCGGAGCAGCTCGCTCCTTCAGCGCGTTCCTTGTGGACATTATCTCACAGAAAGGTGCGCAAAGGCAGTTCAAACACACGCACGGGAGGAGAAGACGGTGAGGAGGTGAACGGAGCACCTGCGCGCAGCTTCACGCAGCCGGCTCATTGAGAATCCACGTGCCTTTACTGTAGACCTCCCTCAAAAACGCACAACTCTTCTAAAATACACGATTTATTCCCAGTGAAAGAAGTAGACAAGGGGTAAATGTGAGGAGTCCGGGATCCAGAGCGGCTGTAGAGTCTCCATGAGCGCGGAGTGGAGGTGGCAGGGTCGATCTCACTGCAGTCAAAGCGCTGAGAAAACGAAGACGCACAAGAAATACGCTCTAGACACGCCCTTTTTCGGTCCCTGCGCTTTCTCCAAATTCAATCCATGCGCCCCAAAGACCCTCACGAGGCTCATTCCTGAAGATTATCAATCACACAACGCGTCCAAACCTGGCGCGTCCTCTCCTCAAACTCACAGAGGCGGCAGCAGCAGCAGCTCACATGGTCAATCCGAGAGGAAGAGGAAAAGTCTTGGAGAAAAAGACGCGCCAGAGAGACACCTGCTGCCCGTTGCCACTGCGCACTCCTCTCCTCCGTCACATGTGGAGAGAGTGAAGGTCCAAACAGTGGGGCAGGGGCCACATTTGAGTCTTAGAGGGGTTGTTTTAGGGTCAAGATACAACACAAGCGTGTAAATAGGACCCTGGTTTTTGTGCTAAAGCTACAGTCCAACACACCTTTACTGCATTTTCAGGATGCACTGAAATAATTACAAAAACCCAAGAGCTGCATCTGTTCTCTCGCTTTAGAACCCATTAGAAACCCCTCACGTAATGTCTTGTATGTGTCATGTGTCCTGGGCCCACTCAAGCCCTCTGGAATATTCACAGGATGGACTAATGTACTCAAGATGATTAATGTGCACTGTCCCAGATTAAATGAACCTTAACAAATCTAGTGGTGACTGTACAGTACTGCATGTGTTCAGGCTAATTACCCTCATGAACATGTCCTGTGTCTGACAAAGTGTGACCAATCACAGACTCATGAGTAAGAGCACGTATGTTTAATAGAAAAAGACCAAAAGCATGTAGTGGCTCATGGTCCATTACCACAAGCTCAGTCTCTATCTGTGACCTTTAACCTGGGACCATGGATCGTTTTCCACAAACACCAAACAAAACGCAGTCAGTTTAGATAAATCTCTGGTAAAAGTGAAAAAATACTGCCTTGACCTCAACATTTTTTCTTTCTTTTGACCTTCAGTCGTTCGAGGACCTTCATCTGAGTCAGAATTTTGTTCTAGATCTGGAGTTTGAACTTTTGCTTTTCAAATATAGATCCATTGCTGTCGCAACCTGCAGCTTCATTAACTCCACGGACAGGTATTAACCTGTCCTGACACGGAGGAGGGAGTATTTCCATTTACTCGACCAGTCAGTCACTACATTCCTAAAAAAGCACTGTACAAAATGATTTTCAGTAACTAAGTATTCACTAAGAATTTAATGTAGAAAAACACTGGTAGTTTGAATGATTGCCAGCAGGGGGAGTAGTGCACAGAATGTCGGCTTATTAGAAAAAGAAGAGTTCAACACTAAATAAAGTGCTTATAAAGAGGAATAATGCTTCTGTTTCCAGCCTTAAAGGAGAAGTGACTCATACATTTGGACAATCAGTGACGTTTGTATTTGTCGTCAGCTAAAGCAGTGAGAACATTTATGTGAGTGACTCCAAACCTAACCTACTGAGCTCCAAACATCTGCTGCTGCAAACCCACCGCCCACACAGACTATAAAAGGAGGTTTTACCTGTGAATATGCAGCTATTTATCCATTCTTTTCTCCTTTAACCACACGGTTCTCTATAACTCGAAAACTCAAATAAAACTACATTTAAAAACTATTTGTGTCACTCAGGCCGGAGACAGAAAGGCTTTTGAGGTGTCGCTTATAAATATTTGAGAGCGTTGTGAGCGAGCCACGCAGCGCGAGAGAGAAGGGTCTGAATCGATGACGAGGAGGGAAGAGAGTGAGAAAGAGAGGAGGAGGAGAGAGAAACAGACACGTGAATAATGCACTGAGAGGGAGGGGAAACCGCCGGATCCACGAGCCTCAGAGGGACAGCGTCAGCAGAGGAGGAAACATGTTTATTTTAGGTTTGTACAGATCCAGATACCTGCACTTGATTCTCACAAACATCGGAGCCTCTTGTGTTTGTTTGACCTGCTCAGGAGTCTCTCTTTTCTTTTGGAAAGATGTTAGAATAAATTCAACTGTAAATGATGCTCTGTTAAAGACACGAGGCGTAGAAATGTCTCCTGCAAAACCGTCTAAAAATATCTCAACTTTTGATGCAAACCAAAGGGAAGCCAAAATGAAAAAAGTTAAAACTATTTCCCCAGAGTTACACTAGTTACAGTTTTTGTTTGATTGTTAAGGTCTTTCACAGATTTGTCAAATACAGAAGTCTGATTGAACAAATGTTTTATGTAAAGGTTCAGAGGAACTGGTAGACACTCTTTAACCTGTGCTTAGCACTCCGGCCTCACAGCAAGAAGGTCCTGGGTTTGATTCCCATCCAGGGCAGGGTCTTTCTGTGTCTGGTAGGTTTCTTCCGGGTGCTCCAGTTTCCCCCACCACCATAAACATGTACAATATAGGACTACAGATGGAAATAATCTGGTACAAGCATCTCTGCTCTGGATTAATGTACATCATACGCTGTCCTAAAGAAGTAAACAAATCTAAAAAAAAAAGACTGGGATCAGCAGTTGTGCATGACTCCATCTAGTGGTACACATTGGTATAACCCATGACATACAGTAATAGACAGCAGTTTTTAAACATGTCACATGAAAGAAGAAGAGGAGTAAATAAATGCATGAAGTCTTCTTCTCTGCTGTTAACCACATAAATAAGGTTTTAGCTCTAGTCAAACAGGTTTTCAGACGCACAGTAAGTTTCTGGAATAGGCCTCTAAGTGTGCTCTGATTGGTCAAGTCCTGACCCTCCCTCAACCTTTATTGTGTGTTCAGTCATGGACCAATAATGTTCGGAGCTGAAGTAATCTGTGACATCACAAAATCCTGCTGTAACTCCTTCTTCAAGCAGCTTTAGGACTTTGTAGCACTTTATATGAATGATACAGAAAACTGAAATTTGTATTGGTGACAAAAGAAAACAATGTAAGAAAGACAAGTGAGTTATGTTGATTAATAAAATATTAAAAAAGGAACAGACCACAAATGAACTGAAGAAAGTGTTAGTCCCAGGTCCAGCCCCAGGTTAAATAACTCCACTCTAAAGTCTCTTCCTCTTGTTTATCTCGAACACAGCGGTGGCTCACAACACACCGAGAACACGGCGCTCTGGTGACACCACGCTTTATCAAGATCTTATTGGATTTCACCTTGTCCCCCGCCGCTTCTGCAAAAACAACGGCGAAGGTCAAGTGGCCGGTGACGCTGAAGAGCAGTCCCACAGCAGGAGGCTTGTGCAGCGCGGTCACGTCCCTCTCTGAGCGTTTCTGCTGCTCGTATAACCTCGTGATGGACGACGGAGGACAGAGCGGCTGAAATGTGGACAGGAACATGACACGGTACGACCCACTGGGATTGATTGTGACGGATGCCGGTGTAATGAGGAGAAGTACAACACAAGTCCATTACATTTGCATTTCTATTTCATGTCCAGCAGTCACGTCAGAGAAGTGCTTCACGAGTTGTGTTTTTGAAATGAAGCAAACTAAAAAAGAGTAAATCTTTGTGTGTAGCTGTGAGAAAGACTGGAGGTACAGCTGGAATCAGATATACTGAAGAAGACATCTTTAGGACTCGTTCTTTCATGTCACAACTTCTCTTTATTGAGTTATAGATAATGATTTTCTTGTATTTGACCAAAGCAGACACTGACTATGAGAAGACAGTAGCCTTCAAGTAAAAACAGAATAGAGAGTGAGCCACGCCAGGAGTCAGTCACTGTAATTCATGTAATGTATTAGTGTTTTTGTGTTGTTCAGTGCCATTGACAAGTTTCATGCTCGCTGGGAACAGAAAATACATAAAAAGAACTATAGTCCGGTGCAGATTTAGATAATGTGTCCGTCTTTGAGAGAAATGAAAAGTGTAGCTTCTTACATTTGTCTAAAAACCTGTAAATATATGCACCTTTACATCTACTCTTATTCATTTTATTTTTTTCTTTATTTATAGTATGTACCTAAAAATCAGTCTGCTCAGTATCGATGGACGGACAGAGTTACAAAGACGTACAAGCAATCAGAGAAATGAATCAGAGATGGTCCAGCAGGAAGTGGAGTGGAGTGGGTGTAAAGGGAAAGAACGTCAGACCTGTTAAAACCAGTTTAGAAACTTTAAATACTGAAGGTGCTGCCTTTAAATGCTCCGACAGAAATTAAAAACTGAACACAGTGGAAATCTTCTGAATTTAAAGATTTAAGCTTGTGTAAAATCCGTATATCGAACAGAGCTCCCTGAGTTCAGAGCAGATTCCTTTCATGAAACGTAAAATACATGGATGACACAGTTGATCCTTCACTGAGTCCAGTTCAGCCCAGAACCGGCTTCAGTGACATTGAGGCATCAGTTCAAAAAAGAAAAGTGCTTTAAAGTCTTTTTTTAGAATCAGAGTGTTTCCAGAAGGAATGGCCCCGTGTTGTTTAGGGCCACAGCGCCTGGTTTTATCCTGCGCCCGGTTCTTCAGTGACAGATGTGGAGGAGTCGAGGACCTAATGGTGCGTCGAGCCGGACTCAACAGGAGCCTCTTTGTGAACGAGACGTTTCCAGCTGCATTTTCTTCTCAGATGTGTTTAAAGCCTCCGTCGGAGTGACCTTTGTGTAATAACGAGGGCTCATGAGCAAATGGAGCGGGTCCGGCCGAGCTCATGTCGAGATGATAAGCTCTTAAAGCGTTTATGGAAATGAGACGGTTTAGCACAAGACAGGTTAGTTATGAGTCTGGGATAAGAGCAATGCAAATTTTACCAGTATCCAATAAATGAAAGCAGTTTGACTTGTTTTTTACACGTTTCTTTAGGAAATAAATGGTTAGCATTCAATATAAGAGGGTTAAGAGGATATCCTTTAGGTTTAGTGATTGTTAACACACAAATAGCTCTGTCTCATTAAGAATGTGATTTATATTTTCAGGTAAGCTGTTTGTTTTTGTATGTGTCTTATCTGTTAAAATGTATTTAACTACATTTAACAGAAACTCTCGCATAAAAAATGAAAAAGCCATTTAATCCCTCTTCATATTTGACACTTGATCCACATGAAACTGCCTTACAAGGTCAAAAAATATCTTTTTGAATCAGCAAATACTTGAACCAAACTGTTGAGACGCCTCGTAAATGCTTCATGTCCCTGCAGGGCCACCGTAGATGCTCACAGGTGGAGAAAGGAGGGGGAGTGTGTTTAAAGCACAAGGTTCATTTAAAAACCGTTTCCATTACACTTTCGGCAGGATAATAAATATATTCTTTCCATAAATCAGTTCTAATCGATAAGCCTATTTGAAAAAGTAGGTCTAATAAAATGATCGAAACGGCCACTGTTTGCAAATACAATGCCGTACATTATCACCAACCTTTGAGCTCTACTTCCTGGAAGATCTCAAACGTAAACGCATTACTCACTTCAAGACCTTTACTTTGGAGAATATCTTGGCGTTATGTGTAAACTGATATTTTCAACAGCCCGTGCCTACAGCGGACTTCAAAGGACACTTGTACTCAGCTTTGCCCACACACGGATCTACAACAAGCCAACTGCAGACTCATCGACTCCTACAAACCTGGCCTGTACCTGGACGCTCGCTCAAACGTGATCGTGTAAACGGTGCTGTCGCTGTCGGCCGAGTGTGGCTCTGCTCAGCTCTGCACTCGACACCTTCTGAACTAAACTTTATAAATATCCTCGATGTAATGTGAAGTTGAATGGATGTGACACAAGCTTAATAAATGTGTCGTGTGCCCTCTCACTCACTTTGTCTTTAGTTTACTTGTTTAGTGCCAAGAAACCATCAAAATCAACAAAACGGCTCCGTATTTCAGGGTAAAAAAATAACCCAGTGTGTTCTGTCAGTCTTGATTATTGCAATAATATGACTTGGTGATGCTTATTATTGTTTAACTTGAACCAATATGTATCAAAAATCATTCTTAAACTGCTCTCATCAAACTTTAAAGACCGACATCTTTCCTTCTTTATCCTTTACAAACTCTTCAGTCTTTTAGTGTCAATAATGAATATGAAGAGTAAGTAGACCACACACTTGGGACCAGGGGCCAAAAGGGTCCCTAAACTATGGTACAGTTACCCAGACGTACTTTTATGACAGACGTCTTGAATGGTCCTACATTGCCTTCATCAATCTTTTGCCCCTGGATCATGCTAAATGTGCCTCCCTGTAAGGACCTCTTTGTGAAGAGCCGCGGGCGCTCGTGCACGTGAAGGTGTCCGTGGACATCTGTCAACGTCCACTTTAAACGCCACGTGTGAGAAGTGACAGCCCGACATCTGTGAGTTACTCCATCCATTATTCATTTGCCACATGTTCATTATGGAAGCGAGAGAAGAACCTCATTGGCGTCAGCTGTATTAGTATGCACACATAAAGCTCCTCTTTGTCCAAATGTAGAGGAGCTGGACACACTCCAGGGCCCGCTCCTCGGCTGCACGGCTCAGATTAGTGGCCCCTGACTGTGCTGCGACGGCGGAGAGCCCTGCCTCATCATCCGGCAGCTCCAGGGACGCTCCGGGCCAACAGTGTGTGGCCGAGGCTGTATCTGTCCATCGGCTCGTGCTCCTTTTGTGCTTGTGATGATACTTTAATGGCCAATTATAACGACGGCACAGGGCTTTGGCTGCGTTTTCACCAAACATCCCGGCAGCTGGTAATGTGCAGAAAACACGAGTGCAGCAGCAGAGCCCAGCGTTCACAGGGCTAAGCTTTGTGTGGTTCCACCGCTGTGACCATGTGCTGAGGCTCAAACGAGGCAAAGGAGAGCGGGATTAAGAGAACGTTGTGCTGCTGTAAACACTCGGCAGCAGCTTCGACTTGGAAATAATAAAGAGTCCAGTTGCTGTTTAGATCTTTGGCTATTAGAAAACAAACTAAACTTAGGGCCATTTATTTCTCAACATCACCAAGAGACTGGATCTTCCATTGCTCATTGATTAATGTGCACTGTTCCAGATTAAATAAATATAAACTTAAACATATTGATTACTATTTGCCAAAGAAACTATAATGCCTTAAGAACAGATTGATGTGTGGATGTTTTCTCAGAGACAAGACTGAACTAATTATATTTGAGCCACAGAAACAAAGAGAAAGTGTCAGCAGTTTTTCTCTAAAATCTAAAAAACATGTAAAAATTTTGGGGTCATAATGGGCTCAGACTTGAATTTCCAGAGTCACATTAAGTCACTTACATCATCTGCATTTTATCACCTTAAAAATATTTCCAGAGTCAAAGGGATAATGTCTCAACCAGACTTAGAGAAACTTATTCATGCTTTTATCTCCAGCAGGTTAGATTATTGTAACGGCCTGCTCACTGGTCTCTCAAAACGAGGGTTAAGACAGCTGCAGTTTATTCAGAACGCTGCTGCTCGGGTTCTAACTAACACCAGGAAGTATAACCACATCAGTCCAGTTTTAAAATCTCTGCACTGGCTTCCTGTTGCTCAGAGAATAGACTTTAAAACAGCACTGCTGGTTTACAAAGCTCTTAATGGTTTAGCACCAGAATATATTTCTGAAATGCTCCTCGGACTCTGAGAACATCAGGTACAGGCTTCTGCTCGTGCCCAGAGTTAGAACTAAACCTGGTGAAGCAGCGTTTAAGTTTGAGCTTAATTAGTTAGAAACCTTCCTCTTTAGCTCCGCCTACATTTTTCTTTAATTCTGTATTTTACTAATGGTTCTTATTCTAAATCTTGTCTGTGCATTTAGATTTATGTTTTAATTTAGGATCTGGTCCACAGCAGGTCAAAGGTCAGGCATAAACTGATAAATTGCAAACTCATTCTTGGTCACATAAGCTTGATTTGTGTATTGCATCACTTTTCTGACGGTCCCACAGAAAAAAGATTTAACTGCCGTCGAAAAATAATGTCTGTCTCAAATGAATGTGACGTCTTGTGTAAACTTCCAAATATCTGTTTCTTCAGCTGCCTTTTCCCCGGACACTTACAGCTCTGAGTCTGCCCAGTTCTCCAGACAATAACCTCCAGAAACACGAAACAAAAGAACTCACAGAGTGAAACTTTTCCCTCACATCACAAAGGCCTCTATTCTCGTCTCCACTTTTCTACTTTCCCTCTTGACATTTAGCAGCTCGCACTCATCGGCTGCAGTGTAATTTCTTGTCATCTCCACCAATTTTGTTTTCTAAAGTAGGGTTAAGGACGGGGAGTCGCAGTAGAACAGACTGGGTCGAACATGAGAGGCCCTGACATTTGCAGCTGCTGAAGGGAGCAGGTCATTTGACGGAGCTTAGCACAAATTAAACGACTGGAAGACTCAGGTAGAAGTACAGATGGGTAAAAAACTGTCTACTGTCTAGACTGAAGTATTGGTAAGACTTTTCTGCTTTAAGCATTGCTCTGTTTTTATGATTGGTTTTATTGTTTTTTGCTGATTAACTTTTTGTTCCTCCTCCTGGAAATCAAACCCAGAAAGAGCAGATTAAAGCTTTTTTTAGGACAGAAAAGGAAAAGAATAAAAAAGACAAGGTAAAGTTGATTCTCTCTGGGAAATAATGGGTACAATATGGTTTGTTTTTTTTATTTTGAGGCTGTTTTTGGGTCCATTGTCACGTCACGTTTTTTATCCTGATTTTTGCTCAATAGCACAATCATAATTAAAACTTTAAATGAAGAAAATGTGATGCTGAGGTGAGTAAGGCGACTATAGACCCAATAACACTAACACTAACTCTCAAACTAACTGTAGTGAAAAGTAAAAAGTGTGTGCTGATTGTGTGACATTAAATCCAGTCATAGCAAGGAAACATAAGACGTTATCTCAAGAAAATAATAAAAAAGGTTAAAGCAAAGCCATCTGGAAATACTTTTTAAGATGTTTTTGCTTTACCCTTTTCTTCATGATGTCCTGGATGACTGAGAACCTCCACAGACAACGGAAAATCAATCTGTTATCTCAAGAAAACAAACTAAATCTTGTCAATGTTATGTATGCATGTCCACTCAGGGCTTCCGTACTATGTGTACTTATCCATATTTACTGACCCTGTTCCAGGAATCCCTCTGTGTCCTAAGGCCTTCCAGGAAGTGCACTGAAGGGTGTAAGTGAGCAAGGGTCTACAATGCTCCAAAAGAAAACTGGGACAGTCCTGTACACGCCAAGTTTCTACACGTTATCGACACAAAGCAACACAGAATTAGAAGTGTAGTTCGTGCTTACAGAAAGACACTGCACGTTAACTCTGTTTTAGGGAAGTCCTGTCTGAGGCTCTTTAAGCTCAGAAGGGTGTGAGACTGTAATAAAAAACACACCTCATGAACCGGTTACTTCCCTTCTCTATTACACATTAATATATTTCCATACAGTCTGCTCTGAGCTCGGTCCATTGTGCAGTATCCTGTTGTCGGGGTGGGTCTGTGGTGGGCACTGGAACTGCTCGACGGAGGAGAGAGCCCCGTGGGCAGCTGACTCCTGTGGATCGACCATCTGGAGCCCCGGGCCAGCAAGGGCAGCAGAACGACCTGGACACACACTACATGCACTGCAGCCGATCAGACAAAGAAGCCGCACAGCAAAGGCAGAAAATAAAGGCAGTGAGGCTATTTCTGCCTTTTATGAGAGTGTTGAGGCGACAGATTGGAAAAGAAATAGAGACACACGTGTTGTTCGATATTCTGTGTTGCTGCAGAACAGTATTATTTACAGTTTGTGCTGTTCTTCCTGCTTTTCTTTATTACAGTACACAGTATAATAACAGATAAAATGAGGAATATACAAACCGACAGCGGTTCTGACAGAGCTGATCGTCTAATAAAGAGAGTGTGTTTGTGAGAAGGGGCTTTTAGAGACAGCTTTGTTAGAAAAGTGCTATAAGTGCAACCATTTACTGCATTCTTTACTGATCTCGAGGGAAGAGATCTTTACTGCAGTAAAGTATTTTAACGGATGATGGTCTTGAGTCTTGAGTCTGACTGTGTCCTTCAACAAACACTGACCTCCCTGAGTCTGGACCTGGTCTAAGACTGGACTAACTCCGTCTCCTTCAAACACTGACCTCTGTGAGTCTGGACCTGGTCTAAGACCGGACTAACTCTGTCTCCTTCAACAAACACTGACCTCCCTGAGTCTGGACCTGGTCTAAGACTGGACTAACTCTGTCTCCTTCAACAAACACTGACCTCTGAGTCTGGACCTGGTCTAAGACTGGACTAACTCTGTCTCCTTTAACAAACACTGACCTCTGAGTCTGGACCTGGTCTAAGACTGGACTAACTCTGTCTCCTTCAAACACTGACCTCTGTGAGTCTGGACCTGGTCTAAGACTGGACTAACTCTGTCTCCTTCAACAAACACTGACCTCCATGAGTCTGGACCTGGTCTAAGTCTGGACTAACTCTGTCTCCTTCAAACACTGACCTCCCTGAGTCTGGACCTGGTCTAAGACTGGACTAACTCCGTCTCCTTCAACAAACACTGACCTCCCTGAGTCTGGACCTGGTCTAAGACTGGACTAACTCCGTCTCCTTCAACAAACACTGACCTCCATGAGTCTGGACCTGGTCTAAGACTGGACTAACTCTGTCTCCTTCAAACACTGACCTCCGTGAGTCTGGACCTGGTCTAAGACTGGACTAACTCTGTCTCCATCAAACACTGACCTCTGAGTCTGGACCTGGTCTAAGACTGGACTAACTCTGTCTCCATCAAACACTGACCTCTGAGTCTGGACCTGGTCTAAGACTGGACTAACTCTTGTCACTTTGTCCTTGATCATGAATATTTTTAACTGAACTAAATATTGGAACAAAATCAGTCTGTGATTAAAACCAATGTACTTTTTTTTTCAAATCTGAGTTTAAACTAAAATATTCAAGTCTTGAGAACTCCTTTAATGAACCACGTTGATGATTTTAAATTAAAGCTATAAAAAGATTGAATCCTCTTTTTGTTTCTAGTTCCATCGATAAACCCTGTTATTTTAGCAGTTTTCTGAGACAGACTCTAAATAAAGTCTGTTTACAGGATTCCTCTTGAAACTCTCTTTATTAATATTTCAATCGAAGCTCTTCCCCAAACGCTCTCCGGCGACAAAGTCAAGATGTTTATAAAGACCTGAATATGAATCCAAACCACCTGCTGCCGACTCGCTGAACGCTATTAAAGAAGTGGATCTTAATTATATTTTGTCTCAACCTAATTTAATCTCATCTGTTGTTGGAGCGTAACACGAGCGTCAATATCTTTCTGACTAAATTAGATTTCAGGTTGAATCCTCAGGTGTGAGACTGTCCAGCTGCGAGGCGCTCACACGGTTTCCTCGAGATCATCCCAGGACTTCTCGTTCCGTTTTCAGTGAAGGGGTGAAAAAAAGGGCAGAGGGAGCCCAGGTCAGGACTGACTCAAGACCAGAACCAGTTCAGTCCATCCCACAGGCGTAATCCAAACCTCATAGTGCGTTTAATCCTGGAGGAGAAGGTACTCTCGCAGTTTTCCGTTGGACCTGTCACTGATGTTCGGATGTTAGCTGGTCCCATCTGTGCTCCTGCTCCTCTCACTCAGTTGGATGATATTAAAAGGACTCATATTTGTTTCTCAGCTCCCATTCAACCCACATTCTTTTTCCTGACGTCACTGAAGCCAACAGTCCATCATGTTTTTATCCATAAAAACAGGAAGTGTCAGTCAAACTCAGGTTCCTCAGGAGAGTTTATCTCATTATGTACCGTCTCTACATTCGCTTTATGCTTTTTAACCCCAGAACATATTTACAGAAACTCAATATCCTGTGAGTAGAGGTCATTAGAGGTTCTTTCCACGCCTGGCAGCTGTCAATCACCCACGATACGAACATTAAGAAGCATTAAAACACATCTTTAAGGAGTACATTGAGCTGTGTTTTTTTTGTTTGAGCTTGTCCTGTTGAGGCAGGGCTTGTGACGTTAGATGCAGTTTATATTGACTGTGTTGTTGTGTCTCAGCCTCCTTTTCTCTCGCTGCCGACCTCTCGTCCTTTCGCAGAAGCTCAGAGCTGAGCGTTAATGATCTCTCTTTATGCAAAGGCCACGGTTCAAAAGGCGCTGGGATCACAGGAAGTGGCAAAACCCCATTAACTCCACAACAGAGTCTGCCACCATTAATGTGCTCCCTTTTCTCTCGTTGCACTGTTGCTCCACTTTTACCAACGGCCTCTTTGTCTCTGCCAATGTTTCCCTCGCTCGCTCATGAGTGTTATTTGGATTTCATCAGAGACAGTGGTTATTGTGAAGGCTATTCACACCAGCTCTGTTTAGTCTGCTTCATACTTCTGTCTAAATCATATCCACTTTCAAAGGACGCCTGGTGAGGTTGCATTTAGATGAAAATGACGTAGACTAAACATAATTTAATGGGGATTAAAACGGTTGAGCTGCAGATTGTTAACTGGACGACGGAGAGTCTGGCTCAAAAAACACGGCCTGTGGTGTGGATCGTCCTTGAACCTTAGAATCAACAGCTCAGTTCTTGTCTTTGGTCAATGAGCTGTGTTTAAATCCTCCACCTGGTTCTTTCAGATCCTAACCTCCTGCTCCAGCTTCGTTGGACAAGGCTCTGAAATAAAGACATGATGCTAAAGCAGAATAAACTTTATCTAGTTTTCTTTGTAATAATCGTACAATTTATTGAGTCTCACTTAGTTTAATCATTTTCTGCTGATGATACTGTATTTATTTTCATTCATTATTTTAGTTGTGTTCGGTTTGTAGTGGGTTCATTTTGACAGAATGTATATATGACAGTGTTAGCTTTAGAGTAAAGGGCTTTAAGTTTCAGAAAATGTGTAATTAATCTGAATAGTCTGTCTACATTGTATTATCCAAGAGTGAGTCTGAGTATAAAGCTGGGTATAACATGAAAACAAACAGGATATGGATAAGATTTGTTTGCTTCTTTGTTATAGTTAATGCGTTTGCTGCTGATAGTATTTATATTATTTATATTTATATTGTTAATGTCGTGTTGTGCACACACTGGAAACACACTTCAAGGATTAAACCAAACTGAGCTGAATCAGCCTGGTCTTGTACCAGACTTCTTTAAATGTGCTTTTAGAAAAGATCTCGTCGGTGAATATTGTGTAAGTTGATCGCTCGACTCTAAATGTTTGGTATATTGTGAATCCCTGTGGGTGTACTTTCATCTCCTCGTCTTCTTTCTTTTACAATAGACCTCATCTCATTTCCAGTGCGCCCACCTGTCTGCAGCCCGCACACAAACACCAGTGCTGTTCGGTTTTGGCCCCTGTGTTTTAATGAGAGCCGGTGTTTGCAGGTTTCAAAGCCTGTTTGATCTGCTTTTATTCTCCTTTCATATTTGCTGATGCACAAACTGTCCGCTGGTGTCTTTCGTCTGTTTTTAAACGCGCTGACGTCAAGCACAGCTGCAGTTTTAAAGTCCAGTTCAAACTTTGGGGTTGGATCTGTGGTGTGTGTGTGTGTGTGTGTGGGGTTGGGGGGGACTCGACTCGATGTGTCAGACGCTCGGACACATTCTAATGATCTGGACTCGCTGATATTTAGCTGTGGTCCTGCCCAGTCTAGTTCAAAATGCCACCAACTGTGCAGCTATTTTTAGCTCCGATATGAGATATACAGCTTTCAGGGCAGACACGTGTTGTTTAGGATTGTTTTCAAAGACATAATGCAGAAAGGGAGTTTAATAAAGGCTAAGGCTGTGTCCAAAATCAACCTCCAGATCCAAAATGATGCACTGACAAAAAAATACAGTTTAATTCAAAGAAATATATTATTAAAAGGTTTTTCAACTGCCATTGGTGATCTCATAAGAAGAAAAAAAGAAAAGGATTATTTAGGGTTTCAGTGTAATATTCAGCACATACTGGAGGTTTTGGCCAATCACAGCTCGCTCCTGAATAATGAACACTCCCATTGGTCTAGACTGATACCAACGAGGAAGTCCAGATAAAACAGAGGAAGTGTCTTCTAGAGCTGGATGTATCTGTTTACAGACAAACAGCACAAGCAGGAACTGTTGGGGGGGGACACTGTTTTAAAGACGTTATGATAAATGAACTGATGAGACAGAGAGCTTAAATCTCTTAAAACACTTCAGCTCTGGATAAGTTTCAGGATCTGAACCTTTTAAAAGCCAGTTTGAAAAGATGATGTCACTGTTATTTATGAATAAAGTGTCAGTAGTGTATAACAAACCTGAGAGAGTCACTGACATTAGGTTAACTAAAGCCAGATTTAAATGTCTGAAGGAGTATAAGGCTGCTTTAAAACAAACACAGCCTATAATTATCTTTTAAAAAAGTCTGAAATAGCGGAGGAGAGTGTGCTTTGGGAGGGAATAAGCAAGCCTCTGTGTCGGCTGTTGACAAATGAGCTCGGTAACAGGGCATTAGCCTCTCGCTGTCAGTGGGGAAATCCAGCGTTACCTAATGACATCAGAGCGTGCACACAGTCGCTGCCTGTCACATCACTGCAAACCCGATCTGTCTCACTTAGAGGCTCCGGCTCAGAGGGGAAATACCAAAGAGATGGATGTATTTTAGGTTTTATTGGAGAACAATCCCATTTCTCATCTTCACTTCCTTCAGATCGTTTACACTTCGGGAAAAACTGTGAGATGTGGTTTAACAACAGATATATATTTATGCACTTTACAGAGGTACAGCTGCTCAAGAGAAATGAAGAGTGATGCTGGACAGAAGCTGGGGAAATGTTGCCCCCTACTGACGGAACACAAAACTACAGACAACAATGAAAAGACAAATACTGTTAAATAATGTTCAGGAACAGTTTGAGGTGAAACGGAATCATTTATTTACTGTTTATTGCAGTAAAATGCAAAGGTCAAGGTATATTTAACTACATTTAATAGTTTATCAGACTGTTCTATTGATGTTTGAATATTAAGAGTTGAATATTGTTTACTTAGATACTGTCTTGTACCTGGTCTTTGGTGAATATTTTAATTTATCTTTTTACAAATAGATGCTGTTGTTAAATTTACAAGTCACAGTTAATTAAAGGTCAAAACATGACAGTGTAGTTTAGAGAAGTATATCATTTCATAAAACAAATAAGCCAAGCTTTAATGAGACACAAAGTAACACAAGATCCATCTTTCCTTATCCCACAATTGTTTTTCCAGGTTATAGTTATTTTTAGTTTTGAATGCATTATTGTTATTATTTTTGTCTTCCTCAGTCTTCAGTATCGTGTTAGAAAAGGTAAATGGACGTCTCATGTATTAAGGTGTCCCTCAAGGATCAATGTTAGAGCCTCTTTTAATTAGTCTTTAAACTAGTATCTATCAAAACTGTTGCAGGTGAGCTCACTAAATCAAAGGACAGGTCATAATTAAACATATCTATTTATGTGTCGTATTTGTGTTTGTTATGTCTTCTTATTTATTTGAGTTTTAAACAATTTCAACATCAAGGACAATGAGCTTTAATTCAGACTCAAACAAAACAACAGCTGAAACCAGTTGAGTTTAGGTGTGTGCCCGATGAGTGTGTGTAATAAAAGCAGGAGATATAATGGTATTAAAAGGAATAACATCATTGTTTTGTAAGAGGCAGGTGACTAATAGATGCTTTGCTGTCACACTTAACGGTAGCTACACTGATAATAGCTTTGTCTTTTTCTTTCATTGTCGGTTAAAGGATAACTGGACTGCAGAAGAAAAGTACTCACAGACTGTCCAAAATACAGCTGCCAGACTTTTAACTGAGACCAGGAAGTTCAGTCACATGACATTCTTTGTGGAGATGCTTATCTTGAGCTGCAGAGGGCGCAGCACCTTTTCTGAGCTGATGTTTTTGCTGAAGAGTGTATTTTGCTTTGGGAGCTTAGCACCTCACGAGGTCAGCAGCAAAAGCAGGTTCATTCAACTTAAAAGTTTTTAATAAAACAGGTGTACTTGTACCTGATTGTAGCAACTATTTTCTGGGTGCAGGGGATCATGGTATAAGACGCTACACCGAACCAATGTCCAGACTGAGAAGTTCATTTTGTGAGTTTCTGTTTATCGTTTACAAAACACAAAGTGATGAATGAATGTAATAGTCCAGTCTCCAGGTGGTCTATGGCACAAAAGGATAATGGATGGATGGATCTTATAGCTGTAGTGGAGTTGAAGGCCTTTAAGGACTTTAAAGCGGTAAAAACCGTGTCCCGTCACCCATATGACCTTTTGACCCGCCACCGACACCTATGACCGAGCTGTGCCCAAAAACAAACCAACCACCACTGCCACAAAAAACCCAGACCAAGCCCCATTAAAGAAAATACAAAACAAATAATGGCTCAAATAAACAATAATGGCTCCTACAATGATGTTTAAAAACGTCAATGTTTTGAGTAAAAATGTGTTTTAAATTTGACTTCACACAAAGACTAAAAATAGCTCCAAGACCAAACATTGTTTAAAATCCAAACTTTGTTTTTACTTTTAATAAATGGGACTGACACAGTGTTGACTCTAAATAATGTTAAATAAATAAATACTCACCAGAAAAAGAGGAAGAGTATAAATTTACAATCTTGAAAAGAAAAGCACTTAGAAAGTCTTCAAAGCCTACATCACAGAATAATACTAAATGGTTTATATTGTGGGGAAATGAAGTAGGATGTTTCTGAAAGTTCCCAGGTCAAAGGTTGACTCTTATTGACACAAACCAAAGGAGCCATTATAAAACAACTTGATGACTGAAAGTTAGTGGTGCTCCTCATTTGTAAAACTAATGTGCACCCATGATTAGAGTTATATCACTGGCTACGGGCCGTGGGTCCATCTCACTTTGGTCAGGCTTTAATCTTCTATTATGCGGAATGGCGGGTTTAAAGTTCTTCCTCCTTGTTTCCCGTCACAACCTGAACTCTCCGCGCGTGACTCTGCGCTTTCATCTCTTCATCTGCGGATTATCTGACGCATCACAGAACTCCCGAAATGTAAACTTTCTGAGACTATTGTCAGGTCCATGAGCAGGAAGGAAGAACGGGGCAGTGTGTGCGCGCGCCGCTGTGGAGGGGGCGTGCTCATACCTGTCCGGACGTGCCCTCTTCCCGCTATGAGTCGGACATTCTGCTGGTGACGGCGGAGTCACGCCTTTGACCTGCTTTTGTCCGAATAAAAAGTGGAGGGCTGAAGAAAACGAAGCAGGATAGTGACATGTCGTCGGACATAAGAGCAACGCGCGTGCTCAGGGAGCTCCTCCAGAAACCGGGGAATAAAGTGTGCGCGGACTGCGGGGCGCCAGGTAAGAGACCACAGCAGACCTGAGACCTGAGGAATGTGGAGGGGAGGGGGGGGTCCGGGAGAAGGGCGGAAAACGTGTGTGTCATTAGCTTTTTCTCCAAAACCTAAGAGTAAAACAAACAGTTAAAGTCGTTTTTCTGCGTCTGTTAAAATGGCCTTAAATGGATAACATATCGGTTTTTGCAGAAGTGGGCGGGGCCTAAATGGAACACCACAGGTAACAGTAGCTTATATCAGTCTGAATAATTACTGCTGGGATTTTTGTGTACACACACGAATCCCTTTTACAGGAAAACCACTTTTAAACAAAGGTAAAGGTAGAACATCTCATGTCAAATGAAATGGGCTCAATATAAAAGTGTTGATCTAATGAAATGTATTTTCACCTGTCCCTCGGGTTCAGCAGGATTTCCTTCAAAATGAATAAAATATATAATAACATCCACGCCGTAAAAATAAAAAAAACAGTAATGAATAAATTTGGTTGTCAGGTCCAAACAAACCATTTTCAGAGCTGTTTATTTTAGGATCTGTAGATGGTTTGGGTTGTACTTGTATTCTCATTTGGTTTCTTGAATGGGACTTTTGTTGTGGACTTCAGGGCCACCGTACTGTTGGACACAGACAGGTATCCCTCAGTACATGCACTAACGTCAGTCAAACTCAAATATGTAGAACTTATCTTTAAGCTGTGAATGATTGAACAGCCTGTAGCTATAAAACATTAAAGATCCTTTTCTCAGTTTCACTCTGTGCTGCAGTTATGGGCCCTTCTTCTAAAAGGTTTCATCTCAAGCTGAAGAAAACATTCGACTGAACATGTTTTGGCTTGTACTGTAGGGTTTCCTCACAATTTTCTCTCTGTGTTTAACCCAGACCCCTTAAAGCCGCTCTACTTTTACATTAGTGTAACGTCGCCTAAAGCCTTTAACCCAGGCTGCGTGACTGAGACGCACTGATGTGTCACACAGAGACGTCTCTGGGAAAACGTGACCCGAGGCGCTGCGTTGTTGAGTAAACTTGGGCGTGATCAGTGCCAGTTTTCTCTGAAGAACACTCAGGTCTTGAGGCAGTGCACATACCTCTGCTTCGGGACGTGTGCTGAAAGGTTGGAGCTACAGTCTGGAGAAAAAAAAAAAGAAACGAGGGGGCTGTGCAAAATCAGAAGAACATTCAATATACAAAATCTATTTTAATATTTATAATATAACGACATGAGCTGCGATAATTGAATGTCCCCTTTTGGCAGGAGTCAAGTTGAATTTACTGAAGAAGAGGAGCTGGGGTCAGCTCAACCTGTTCTGTGCAGCAGAGTCTTTCTTAGAAGAAAACATTTCTGAAATCTGACCTGAGTTCATTTTAATGCCAAACCGAGAAGTCATGGGTTTAATATTGAAGGAGTGTATTATTGTTTCTCAAGAGTACAGAGACAGCATGTGGAAATAACACCGTATTTATTATTTGCAGATCCAACCTGGGGCTCGTGCACTCTGGGGGTCTTCGTCTGTCTGGACTGCTCCGGGATCCACCGCAACATCCCGAACGTGAGCAAAGTCAAGTCTCTGAACCTGTCGAACTGGGACGAACAGGAGCTGCAGGTGAGGTTCTGCACCGACACCAGAACATGCCACACTGCTCACACACTGCTCAGACCCATGTTCTCCTGGTAAAGCGCTGCATAGACAGGGTTTAATGAGTCAGCCACAACATTATGACAGTAGAAGGGTCTGCTGAAGGATCTGGTTCTTTTGTTGGTTTCTGACACAAAAAAGTGATATAATGCCATCTGTCCACATTAGTGTTAGTTCTGATACTAAATTATTGAGTTTGTTTCAATACCGATACTAGAACGATACCTTAACATCAGCCTGAAACACCTAATTATTGATCTAACAAATTTATATTTCCTGCTCCTGTCAGGCTTTTGAACTCTGACTGTACTTCAGTCAGTGATTAACAACAATCATGGATAAAATATAAAAATCTTATTCCCCAAAGAGAATGTGGAACTAATATTTGCCACACTCAGCTCTGGTGACATTCTACATTAAAATGCATATTTAATGTTTGTGACTTCTGTTGCTCATTAGCCGCTATATGGCCGGCAATATGTGCTCTTAGACAAGCCTAAAGACGTCTGTGTCACTGTCAGAGTCTCAGGACACACGGCACACCTGAGATAAACTATTAGTTATCATCTGTTCACTGTCAACACTAGAACAAAACCAACAAAGCCTCATGTGTTGCATAACCTCGTGTATTTCCTGTAAAGGTTTAGTTTGTCTGTAACGAGCCTCTGCTGAGGCTGAGCTGGGGTTCTGTCACAGTTCTGTCAAACCCAAAAACAGTCCTGTTTGTAACTCTCCGATGGTCGGCTACAGCTCGTCTGTGCTCCTCCGCTCATTAGCTGCTCACTGACCCGCTCTCACAGTCGTTATTACAAAAATATAGACTTGTAACACACTTTTGTGTCAAATATAAGCTGCCAGCCAATCAATACAAGACATGGTTTAGGTTTTTGACACAACAGAGACAGGACACAGCATGCGCTAAAGTCCAGCTTCAGTGAGCTCCAGACAGAGAGGCATGACTCAGGCGACATGTGAAGAAACAGGGAATAGATTTGTTTAAGGATGTTTAAACAAAGGCACTTAGACCATATCCGTCTGTGATTGGCCCTCTCTCGGTTCACTGTGAGCTCGTTAACACGGCACGTCAGGTATTTAAATGAAGCATCGAAGACCAAAATGATATCATATCAATTTAAGCACCAAGGTATCGCCATACCTCTTGAAGTATCGATAAACCGGGCAGCCCAAGTCCACATGAATTCACTTTTTAGAGCAGTATTTCTGAACTTTTTTTCAGGAGATATACAGTATATGTCAATAAAACTTGGTCTGTTTTTGTCTCATTCTTTTGTATATGTTTGGTATTTTTTGGCTTTACCTGTTTGTTGTTAAAGCTGACTAAAACCTAAACCTGATGAAATGCTGAGAAACAAAAGATCCTTCCAGACAAAGACCAAGATGGCTTCCTGCCACCTTGCCATACGTTTGACTTGCGTTCAGGCGCTGGAGACGAAGGGGTTAGGTTTCAGAAAGACCCAGAGTGACATCTTGTCTCTTGCACTCTGTACTGAAGTGGGACAACTCTGGACATTTTGGGAAATGCTCTTGCCTAACGCCATTAAAAACTGTACATATGCTGTACATGTAGTCGGCCTGCTCTGTCTTTAAAGGTTTCTAGATGAAATGCTCCAAAGGCTTGGGGAAAGGCTGTAAAAGTTTGTCAGCGTTCAGAATTCAGATAATAAATCCTCTTGGTGCCTGGAACGCTTTTATCTCAGTTTTTCTTTCATTAATCACTTGACTCTTGGCTCTGGGAGGTGTTGACTTTCTGTAAAGTCAATAAGAATGTGCTTTTTCCACGGCTCAGATAAAGTGTCTTGTTTTGTGTTTGAGCAGCTCTTGGCGGAGAACGGTAACGAGCTGATGAAGAGTAAATACGAGGCTGCGGTTCCCGTCTACTACTACAAACCCACCCGCAAAGACTGCCAGTGAGTAACCACGGCAACGCAGACACAAAAATCATCTCTGACAAAAACCTTCCTCCTTCCTCCTGTCGCAGCTGAACGAGTGCACCGACTCTCCAACAAGTTAAAGTGGCATTATCCCAAAAAGATTTCATCCAGAGCTGTCATTGTAAAGAGACAGGTTATACTTTAGGTTTAGTAACAGTAGCTTCTTCATTAAACCTAAAATATGACATTCCCTGGAGCGGTACAAGATGGATTTGTGTGAATACCTGAACTCATAATCTTGCAAGAATCAAGCTGAAGCACAATGTTTTTTATACAGCGTTAAAACTAAAAAACTGAACTAACCCAGTCCTTAAACCTTTAGCTCTGAGTTCAGTGTCAGACCAGTTCCATAAAGGCATTGCACATATTTATTCTTTGTTGGGTTGTTTCTTGGTGTAAGCAGACAAATCCAGTTCAGGAACAGACCGTTTCTTTCTAGTCTTTCCATTGATTTAATGTTGACAAGCTGTGTAGGCCATTAACCAAAGAGAGCAACACATATTCAAATACTGCACTTATTAAATCCTTGATAACAAACTTTATTGTAACAGAAATCATACATTTAAAAAAATAAAACTCAACTTTAAGACGTCATCTCGTTTTCTTACCAACTATGTAAATCTGTGTCATATTTTATTGCTCTTTTAACATCAATGCCAGGACACTACAGTCTTTTGGTTAGTTCTGTTTTTTAACTCATGTTTGTTCATGTGTTTTATGAAATAAATATAATATAAATAAATTAATCTAATCTAGACTTTATAATTAGGGTTTTTAATAGATTTAGTTCTGAACCGAAGCGTTATCCAATCACAGCTCTTTTCTGGGAAAAGGAACGTTCCCATTGGCCCATCACTGATGTCAATAAGGAAGTAATGGAAAGTGTATTTTCAGAGCTGGATACGTCTTAAAAAAGACAGGGACCTAAATATAAAATTGGGTCATGGAGCTTTTTCTCCTCAAGATGATTTTAGACCGTTTAACAGTTTTGCTCAAATACATTTAAGTACTGTACTAATCCTTGTGGAGTTAAGTTGTCTCTTGTCACTCTTTCCTACGGCACATGTCTCTGATGCTCTACAGTGACCTCTCAGACTGACCTTGTACATGTGTTTGTTTGTTCAGGGTGTTGAGGGAGCAGTGGATCAGAGCAAAGTACGAGAGGAAGGAGTTTTGTAATCCAGACCAGGGCTTTAAGTACGAGGAGGGTGAGTTCACACACACACTCTCGCTCTCGTACAGACACACACAGATGTAAAACACAGCTGTCGTCGTCCGCAGGAGTCAGAGACGGGATGTTGATGAAACGAGGACGAGACAACGGCCAGTTCCTCAGCCGACGATTCGTCCTTTCGGAGCGAGAGGGCACGCTCAAGTATTTCACCAAATATGACGTAAGGAGCGGCTGTTAATAAACCTTTTATTGGCCACACAGACCTGTCGCACCCACTCGGAGTTCATCTGCAGAACCGCAGCGGCTTCATTAACGGCAGTTTACAGGCAGCGCGAGTACGACGCCCACGCAACACAGGCAGTGATTAGAAAGCATTTGGAGGATGTAAAATACTCACACACAGTAAATACACATAACTCCTGACTACAAAAGACAAATGTGTGTGTGTTTTATCTCAGAGTGTGTTCAGACAAGCTTCAGCTCAGTCTCAAAAGGCCTGAGGGCTCGAAAATCTGTACCTTTTCAAGAACAACAACGAGACGATATCGTTAAACTGTATTAAAGTCTTGAGTTACACTACTTTAAACCATTCAAGTCCATCTATTATTAGTTTAAAACCAGTTAGAGTCAAAGTTAAACCACTCTAAACTTGTCCAAATCCAGTTCAGACCAGGTTAAATACATTTAAATGTTTGGTATATTTGTTTTAACCACACATTTCTCTTAAACACTAAATTTTGTTAAACCATTTATCATATTTTTTGCTGCTTCTTTCCTGTAGCAGCTCTGAAACGTAACATAATAATGTAGCATCAGAGCTATTCAGAAAAAATATGAAAATTCACATAACAGACTCTAAGCACTTTAAAAGTCAACTCCAATACGTTATTCCTGAAAAAACTTTTGCTCATTTAACGTTCAGTCACTTTGTATCCGTCCTGTTTTTCTGTTAATATTCCAGTCAGTTCTCATTGTGCTGCATCTAAAGCTGATTTATCCACATTAGTTCTGGTTCCAGGCAGGATTTATCAGTGATGTTGATGGTGTTGATAATAATAATAATAATACAGAAATAATACAGCCCTGGGCCCTGACAGCACTCACATTCTCAGTGATGAATCAGATTATAGTTTTAAATCATGAAGCTTTTGGAAATGGAAGAGAAAACCAGGTCTGTCCAGTTTTTCTGTCGTAAAGAAAAGAAAGTATGCTTTAACTGTATAAACTATGAAAACAATTGCTTACTTTATGAAGTTAAAATATGTGTACTTCACAGTATTTCAAGTATTCCTGAAATGGGTTTAAGGAGTTTCTAAACACAGAAGGAAATCTGGTAATTCCCAGTGGTGTATACTGCTTGTGCGTTTCAGTTTTAAAAGTAAAAAACAACAGAAGAAAGTAAAAAGTGTATGCTCCACTGGGTTTATAAAAAACTTGGGATCTTTCAGCACTTATACTTTTGTGTTCTCTCTAAACATAAACAACTGTGGGATCTCTCTGTTATCGGTCTCTTCACTTTATAAAAAGTGCCTTGTTTCTGAAAAACCTTGACTGTGACTTCACAATCAAAGGAGGCGGGCTCTCTGCTCACTTTCCTTTGCTCAGTGGCAGAGTTCTTGGGATAGTACTATGGAAGTGTGCAGACTGTGGTCTCATCAGAAACTGAGGGGCCCTCACACTGGAGGTGAGCTGCAGGACTTAGAAGTCCTGAACAACACTCCCGCTGTACAGTTTATCTCCTGCTCCTCTCAGCTCTGGAGACAGCTGTCCCTCCGGTTTAACACAATATCGACCGCTAAGTACACGGACTTAAGTCTCACTCCCACCTTTGAAATAAACCCTGTTAAATCTCATTTAGCCTAATTCTGACCAGAGAGCTGTTCTCAGCCTGGCTTTCTGAGTTTCTTCATGGGACTCTTCAGGCTCACGGTTAGACTTTGGCCTGAAACAAACACTGCCCGGTAAAGACGACACTGGTTTGGCGAGCTGCAGAGGAAATTCCCCGACATTGCTTCACAGGTTTATATTAAGATTCAGAGATTAAATGTTGTTGAGATACAATGATGGGAAATAAGAACGATAGTTTATAATGACTTGGCATAAAAGTGTGAGGGCGTGTTATACACGCACCTAAAAGATTATCAGGAACACCTGTTCAATTTCTCATTAATGCAAGATTCTTATCAACCAATCACATGGCAGATGCTTCAGTGCATTTAGGGGCGTGGTCCTGGTCAAGACAATCCTGAACTCCAAACTGAATGTCAGAACGGGAAAGAAAGGTGATTGAAGCAGTTTAGAGCGTGGCATGGATGTTGGTGCCAGACGGGCCGGTCTGAGTATTTCACAATCTGGAATAAATAAATACTGGATAAACCCTAGAAATGGTTGTGCGTTAAAATCCCTTGCACTGAAGCAACTTTCATGTGATTGGTTGATTAAATTCTTGCATTAATGAGACATTGAACAGGTGTTTCTAATAATCCTCTAGGTGAGTGTATGTTGTGGGCAAAGAAAATAAATTTGTGTTTATATGTATTTATATATTTTTTAGGCCAGGAGCAAAAGATAAGTTGATTAAAATTGTAAATCATCCACTCCTTCAAACATAATGTTATTTAAAAAGACAGTAAAGTTCTGTTGCACAGATTTGAGATAAAAAGGTTGTTTTGATATCGACCAGGGCTAAGAGCAGCCAGAGCCTGAATCAGTTTAAAGAGAAAATCCATACGGCTGCTCAGCTCGTGTTTCTCTCTGTGTCACAGGCTAAAGAGCCCAAGGCGGTGATCAAAGTGGACACCATCAACGCCACCTTTCAGCCGGAGAAGATCGGAAACCCCAACGGCCTCCAGATCACCTACCTCAAAGACTACAGCACCCGCAACATCTTCGTTTACCACGAGAACGGCAAAGTATGCCCGCGCTCGATATTTGTTGTGTTTGTTGTAGAAGTTATCGGGTTTGTTTTGCTGTGGGCGAGTCTTCAAACCTTTTCTTTTTGTTTTTGTGATGCATTGAATTCCAGTAAGAGATGACATTCAAATACTCCATTAATCAGACGGCACCATTCATAAACTGTGAATGACAGGAAACTATGAGGATTAAATCACTGTTTGTGCTAAACACGTCAGAAGTCACTAACACAAACACGCGTTTATTGTTTTCTAAGACTTGAACTGCATTTTATTTGAAGTTCAAACTATATACAGTAAATCCAACAAACGCATAGAAAACAGTAAATATAAACCGTTTTGAAAACAATTGGCCGTTTGAGGAGTCTTTGTTAAAAATATGATTATTGTTTGTTCCTGTACAGCCCCATTTTGGGAAATCAGCATTTTATTCCTGGTTTAGACAATGGCCGTTGACCCGATAATCAATAGAATGAATCAATAAAAGGATAAACTTTTGTCCAACTCAGACACTATGATGTTATTTAAGGAAATTTGTCGCAAATATACGGTACACCATTGATTAAAAATATTCAGTGCAAAAGTTTTATTAAAATGAACAGCATAATTAACAAAACAAACCCTTTAATAAGGAAAAACACTTTAAGTAAGATAAAGGGTCAGGGTTATTTGGGTAGTTTCTGTTGTCATTGTGATTTAAAAAGAATAAACACAGTTGTTGGCAATAAATGGTTTCACCGAACATTTAACTGTGAAAAAGAAAATCATATTCTCTGAAAAAACTGAAAAATTCTTATGAGCACAACTGTACTCTTACAGCGACGTAGTTATTACTTTAAACTGATATTTGTCGTGTTTAATGGGCTGTTTTACTGTGGACGAAAACTCAGAGCTCAAGAGAAAGACGTGGAGAGAAGATCTGAATACAAATATAGCACCAGAGGACTGGAAGTGCACACACCAGTCAGATTAAACAAGTGATGTGTGCAAGTGTTCTGAGGCTAAAGGATACATAAACACACAAAACAAACCAACAAAACAACTACACTTTAATGCAGTTGTTTTTTTTCTGATCAGTTTTGTAAACATGAACAATAAAGATGAAAAGTACCTTGTGGTGGCAGCACTGTGTTCAGTTTATGGCAGGTTTGGAGACTCCACTTCTGTCACTTTTTCGTGCTTTTTCAGGAAATCGTGGACTGGTTCAATTCGATTCGTGCTGTCCAGCTTCATTATCTCAAAGTGGCTTTTCCTGGAGCTACAGATGTGGAGGTGAGAAGAACACACTAAACCGTCATTAAACCGTCAGAAACACATCATATCAAGGTTAGAATCTCATCAGGTTAAAACAACAGCAGCAGGAGTAAGTGTAACTGATTGGTCTTTCTTTCAGTTTTTACTCTGATTTCTCTCAGACCACAAACCTAACCTACTGAGCTACAAACACCCACATGTCGAGTGTAGAGTCACCTGCTTTACCATTACTTCAGTTCATAAATGCTTTTAATATTGTATTAGAAGTATAAACGTGCTTCTCCTCCAGCAGTGCTCGGTTTGTTGTTGGAAAAGAAATGGAAAAGGTGTTATTTTATGCAAATAAAAACTTTAAACATCTGCCAATATATGTTTAAATTTAAGACTAAAATTACAGCAGAGTGCAGCAGTGGGTGGGTTTATCTGCAAATTGTACTGCTGTTAATTTAAATCCTAGTAAGTAGAAGTAATGTATACTTCTTTATTGTGAAAGAACTACAGGGTTACATATGTTGCACTGGCTTAGTTTGTCCTCTTTGGGCAGTTGTAGCCCAGTTTGTCGCACTGCACTTAATGAGTTAATAATGTCTTCTTACTTTTGTGTTGTTTCCAGCTGGTGCCAAAACTGACTCGAAACTTTCTAAAGGAAGGCTACATGGAGAAGACGGGCCCGAGGGTAAGAGCACTCACCTGACGCTTCTTCCTGTTTCTGATGCGTTTCCCACTGAACTGGAGTTAGAGAAGCACTCGAAAAACCTGAAAAGTGTTGATTAGACTTTGATTAAAACACTGCAGGAAGCAAAGATGGAGGTGAGTTGTGCAAAGCTCTGGGAACAACTCACAAACGGCTTTAGGTCAGAAAACTTCCATTAGAGCAGTGAGAAATATGAGACACCAGAGCTTATCAAGACCGACTATGTCAGGGAAAGACCAGATCAAGACCTAATTAAGTCCAGAACCAACACCCTGGAACAGATCCAAGGGAACCGTTAAAAACTGTTTAAAGTCTTAGACCAGTCCAGTCTTAGACCAGGTCCAGGCTCACAGAGGTCAGTGTTTGAAGGAGACAGAGTTAGTCCAGTCTTAGACCAGGTCCAGGCTCACGGAGGTCAGTGTTTGAAGGAGACAGAGTTAGTCCAGTCTTAGACCAGGTCCAGACTCACGGAGGTCAGTGTTTGAAGGAGACAGAGTTAGTCCAGTCTTAGACCAGGTCCAGACTCATGGAGGTCAGTGTTTGAAGGAGACAGAGTTAGTCCAGTCTTAGACCAGGTCCAGACTCACGGAGGTCAGTGTTTGAAGGAGACAGAGTTAGTCCAGTCTTAGACCAGGTCCAGACTCATGGAGGTCAGTGTTTGAAGGAGACAGAGTTAGTCCAGTCTTAGACCAGGTCCAGACTCACAGAGGTCAGTGTTTGAAGGAGACAGAGTTAGTCCAGTCTTAGACCAGGTCCAGACTCATGGAGGTCAGTGTTTGAAGGAGACAGAGTTAGTCCGGTCTTAGACCAGGTCCAGACTCACAGAGGTCAGTGTTTGAAGAAGACAGAGTTTGAAAATGAATGAATGATTGAGGTTTTCATTGAACAAAAAAAGAGTTTGAGACCAAGACCTTTACAAAGGAACTGTATTGGACCCTTTTTGTTGTAAAAACACAAAATGTACCTTAACCACAACACATCACAGTCCTTGATCTTGAGAAAACCTTCTAGCTGTGCACAAACTGTTTTGTAAAACACAAAGTCAACACATATTAGAGTTAAACAAAGATATAAAGAGCCATTTAAACCACAGCATGTCGTCTTCACAATAAAGTCTGGTCTGAAATCCCCAGAAACCTGATCCTGGGACAAACCAGTTTAGGATCCAGACAGACGGAGCTGCTGTTGAACCTGCGTCTGTCGCTCTGAGACATGATGAAAGGAGCCTCTAACCTGCTGCTCAGACTGATTTACTAAATGGACGTCATAATTCATTCCTGTCAAACACATGTGGGCTGTGTTTGTGCCAAACGTAAAAAAACTTTAATAAAAAATGAACAGAAGGGGATTTTGTGCCACAATAACAAACATAAGAGTTTTATAGAAAAGGTTTAGGTCCTCATTAGAAGAAACTCGGCTGTGGAGGAAGAGTTAACCTCTTTTTCACTTCAATAAACTCTGTAAAGATAAACTCTTTTCCAACATTTTTATATTTTGACAGTATTGTACATTGAATTTTCTGACAGTAAGATAAAAAAACCCATCATAAAGCTTAGAAATATTCACTCTCACACCCCAAATATCCATCTCCAGTTGCTTTTAACACCATCATTATTGGGCAGAGTTAGATCTGAGTGAAGAATGTGGAAACGGCTGCTGCTAATGATATCCTGCTTTACAAAACATGGGACAGTACTATCTGGACATGTCTCTTTAGCCAATCCAGTGTTTAAATAAGAATCAAGCCTTTTGTAGAAAATACACTTTGGATATGTTCAGCTTCTGGTTTTAAACAACCCTACGTAACCTTCAGCTCAAAAATATACATGTGGATGATTCTCAGCTGGACACAAACCTCCTGAGAGTTTCCACAGACGAGTGAGGCTGATGCACTAAAAGGATGGTTTCAGAGACGGGTTCTTTTTGACGCTTGGATAGTCTCTAAAGGTTCTTTTTGACAGGTTCTTTTTTACGCTTGGATAGTCTCTACAGGTTCTTTTTGACGCTTGGATAGTCTCTACAGGTTCTTTTTAAAGCTTGGATAGTCTCTACAGGTTCTTTTTGACAGGTTCTTTTTGACGCTTGGATAGTCTCTACAGGTTCTTTTTAAAGCTTGGATAGTCGCTACAGGTTCTTTTTAAAGCTTGGATAGTCGCTACAGGTTCTTTTTGACGCTTGGATAGTCTCTACAGGTTCTTTTTGACGCTTGGATAGTCTCTACAGGTTCTTTTTAAAGCTTGGATAGTCGCTACAGGTTCTTTTTAAAGCTTGGATAGTCGCTACAGGTTCTTTTTAAAGCTTGGATAGTCGCTACAGGTTCTTTTTAAAGCTTGGATAGTCTCTACAGGTTCTTTTTAACGCTTGGATAGTCTCTACAGGTTCTTTTTAAAGCTTGGATAGTCTCTACAGGTTCTTTTTAAAGCTTGGATAGTCTCTACAGGTTCTTTTTGATGCTTGGATGGTCTCTACAGGTTCTTTTTAAAGCTTGGATAGTCTCTACTGGTAAAAAAATATCCGTGGATCTTACACGATGGCTTTAAGGAGAAGAAGAAGAAAATGTATTTACAGAGCACATTTTGTTCTAAAGTAACTCGATGTGCTTTACAGAATTTACACTAATGTTATGACAAAGAACAAACACGTAAGAAATAAAAAAATTAAATAAGTAAAATGAACACATGAACAGATCTACTACAGGTTGTTATTAAACAAGTGAGAAAAGGTGTGTTTTGAGTCTTATTTTGAAAGAGTTTATTGTTGGTGCAGTTTTTTACACTGGCTGGAAGAGAGTTTATTTCTATTTTATTTTTTTAAGTGGTAAAATTTGTAGAAAATTTGATTCTGTTCAAAAGAGAGTTATTAAATCAATGACAACATTTTTGTTCCAATGTTTTTTGATTAAATGCAGATTAAAAGAACATTGGGAGTTTAACAAACAATGTAAGAGGCCTTTTTGAAATCAGTCAAAAATTGAAAACACAAGCCAAACAGAAAATAGAAAACAGAATATTGGTTCCACAGAAAATGTATCTATTATACATTAGACCTTACACTTCAATTCAATATAAAAGCTCTGATGCACAAAGTGTACATTCGCTTCTCAACACATCTATTTTACGTTTCTCTTTCCGGCTCATTTCAAATGTAGCTTTAGGTTCAGGTCACACTACAGTTAACTCTGTTTGTCTCTGTCGGCAGCAAACCGAAGGCTTCAAGAAACGCTGGTTCACGCTGGACCACAGACGGCTCATGTATTACAAAGACCCGCTGGTACGTCAGCTCTTCACCACACACTTCCACAATCACACACGTCTGTTTCTGAAGAGTCTTCGGTAGTTCAAAGAGGAAGTCACAGTCATTGTGGTCAGGTCTTCTGAGAATGTATTTATTGTCAAAACTAAACAGATAGAGTTGACAAAGAACATGTCATTTTCAAAAACAGGCTTGTGTTTCAGTGTTTAAAAGAAAAGCTGCATTAAAATCAGTGTCACAGAGTCTGTTTATCAGTGGAGCTCGACAGAATGCAGACAATGGTGTCACAGTGGTTAGCACCGGGGGTGGCTGCCGGCAATGAAGAAAGAGATGCCATTCACAGTGTCGCTAGTTCACTGTACGTTTGTGCTCCAGTCAGCTGCCACTTCTCCTTTTTTCACTCTCTGCAGCATCTTTCCTCTCCTCCTCAACTCCAGCTGCTCCCTTCTCGTTCCAGATTTAGCCGTTCAAGTTTCCACAAAGATTTACCTCGACAGAAAGTTTATAACGCTGAAAACACAACGCTAACCCTGACGTTACCTTGCTAACCTTGTGATCCAGCGCCGTAGAACAGGGCCCTGCTGTTTCTGGTTTAGAAAACAACAGTTTCAGGAGGAAACTATAGACGCCATTCGCACACTATACTAGCACTTATGTTTGTTTGCAGCCAACATAACCAAGCATCAACCATATTTGTGGCCAAACTTTAATGACAAAGCAAAGGGACAGCTGTGTTACTCACTCAACGCTTAATATACAGCTATTTCGACCTTTATTTTATGACTTTCTTCTCAGTCGTAACCAAAGCTCTTGGTTGATTTGCTGAACTCGCTGTGAAAACGCAGCGCTCTAAATACAACACAGAGACGTAAAGGAGGGGTTTTTCCATCAAGTAAATCAGATTGTGTTGACGGCACTGGGAATATGAAGTCATCCGTTTGTGGGAAAGCATTATATAGAGGCATTTTATTACCCACGAGACATTAATCATGAGGGACCTGGCAGTAAAGATGGAAGAGGCTGATATTTGGACTCCAGCTCCGATAACGGGGCTTGAAAAAGGTTTGTAGGTTGTGTAAGTCCCATCAGGGGTCGTTTAGGGTCGTTGGAGCAGGGTTTTATTGCTCTGAACAAAGTCTGGAGAGAGACTGAGTCACATCGAGCCAAGAGTTGGATAAATGCACTGGAGAGACGTCAAAAAGGCCCTGATGTAAGAGTTCAATGGAGCAGTGCAATAATTAAAGGTGCTAACTGCTAAGTGACTGAAAAGGACGAGTCTCTCGAGAGAAAGGCCGCTGCAGATGAAAGAGGAAAGTCTGGAGGAGTTCGGAGGGAACTGGGAATAAAGAGACAAAGCAAGTTTAATCTGATTACTCGGATAATGGTTAAATGATAAACCTGGTTAAAAAAAGTAAAAAACAATATGATTAGTAAAGTTATTTCCCAAACTGTGACCTTATTTCAAAATATAACTCCAAAACTTCTCAGAAGGTCAAGGTCTGGACTGAGTTTAGGCATAAAGTGAAGCAGAGTTGTGTTGCACCAGTTCAAATGAAGTGAGTAATCTACAGAGCTACAGATCTCAGGCTGTGGTTGGGCTCAGTCGGAGGAAGTGGGCAAAGACTCGCCGCGATGCACAAGCAGTGCAAGCTTCTGGAGTAGAGCTGAAAGATTCTATTTAACCAGGTCACTTCTGAGGAAATGCTGTTATTTGTTGTTAGTTTTTACTTTAGTTTGAAAGTGCATCTCTAGGTTAAATGTGACGGGTCTGGTGGGCTCGAGGGTTTATGGTGGAGACTACAGGCAGCTTTTGAAAAAGTCTGTAAACTGCTGCAAAAGTGAATTACACAGGTCTAAACCAGGACTACACAGGTCTAAACCAGGACTACACAGGTCTAAACCAGGACTACACAGGTCTAAACCAGGACTACACAGGTCTAAACCAGTACTACGCAGGTCTAAACCAGGACTACGCAGGTCTAAACCAATACTACGCAGGTCTAAACCAGGACTACGCAGGTCTAAACCAGGATTAAACAGGCCTAAACCAGGATTAAACAGGCCTAAACCAGGATTAAACAGGCCTAAACCAGGATTAAACAGGCCTAAACCAGGATTAAACAGGCCTAAACCAGGATTAAACAGGTCTAAACCAGGATTAAACGGGTCTAAACCAGGACTACACAGGTCTAAACCAGGACTACACAGGTCTAAACCAGGATTAAACAGGTCTAAACCAGGATTAAACAGGTCTAAACCAGGATTAAACGGGTCTAAACCAGGATTAAACAGGCCTAAACCAGGATTAAACAGGTCTAAACCAGGATTAAACGGGTTTGATTTGGTTTGAGAGTTTTAATCCAAAACTCTGATGCTATCATTTCAACCCTCACACATTAAAACTGTTGTATTTGTACATAATTAAGTGCCATTAAAGCCCTCGGGTCTGATCCTGTTCTATCTTTGCCTCTGCAGGACGCTTTTGCCAAAGGGGAGGTCTTTTTGGGAAACAAGGACCAGGGCTACAACGCCTCCCTGGGTTTACCCGAAGGGACGCACTACAACCGCTCCTGGCAGCACGGCATCACCATAAAAACCCCCGACCGTGGCTTCCTGTTCACCTGCGAGACGGAGACCGAGCAGCAGGAATGGCTCCAACACTTCATCAACGTCATGAGCGCCACCATGTCGCCGCAGGAGTACTCGAGTAAGAGCTGAGGGGCATTTGAGACGTTAGTGGAGCACTTTATTAAACAAACAAGGGCTCAACATGAGAAGGACCAGAATAATTCACAAACATACAACTTTCAGGAATTACTTCATGATAAATTATCTACCGTTTTATTACTTAATGAATAAAAAACAAAAAATAATCTAATGATAATATTCTGCTCAAGTCTCTGGGCTGAATTAAATTTGCCCCATTGGTCGGTCAAATTGTTTCAAACCAAATTTTAAAGTTTGAACCAAACATCTCGGTGTGAAAGCTCCCTGAGATAGTGTTTGTGATCCCTTAGACCAGATTAGGGTTAGATCTGTCAGAAATAGGCATCTTCGAAACAGGCATCTTCATATCTAACCGCTCATTCGAAGGGTTCCCTCTTGCCTAAGTTTTTAAACTATGTCATCTTCTAAACTTCTTTTTAAACACTTTTTTACTTTGTTTTCTGCTGTTTTTCCAGTGGAAGCCTTGTTCAAACACAAACATTGATGGGACCAGAGGCTCGTGGGACGTGTCCTCTCGACCCGGCTCTGGCTGACCCTGTCTCTGCTTCTTCAACGAAGACACGGCAAAAGCATTACCACGGACAGATGGAAGTGCGCTCTTTCCCTCGAGCTGCGACAGAAGAGGGGTCATCTCTGGTAACAAACAAGACAACGAAGCACTAATGATCGGCAAAAAGACACGGGCGGGAATAAATTATCTGACGAGAGTCTATTCTGTTCTATTTTGGCCTAAAGTTAAGTTTTTTACAGCGTTTTTTTCCTGTGTCTTGGGGCAAACATAGGTACCTTGGTCGTCTTGTGATGTAACGTTAACTGTCAGATCAAATGTATAAGAAATGTTATCTATTATATGATCAAAAGCATTTATTTTATGTTTAGTGAAAGTATTACAGCCAAAATCGATGGCTGCTGTTTTTATCTCAGAACATAGACAGTAGATGAATAATGGACCATGTCATCAGCTGCTGAGGAGGAAGCCTGGCTCCAGTTGATGTCTATTAAAGAAACACAGGACGCATCATTTACCCAACAATAAAAATCAAACTCAGGTGAAGAAAAGGCAGTATCCCGGGGTTAAGACCTGCTAAAGTCCTGCTCTAGTCTTGCTGCACATTGCCATTGGAGTGGCACATTCACAAGGCTGTGGGAAATTTCCTTTAATTTAGTGACTTACTCTTTAATATCACAAAAGTACCTCTGGGCCGAGGCGTGCCAAAGTAGTAAGACACAATATTCTTTTTCCGATCCTTTGAAGACCTTTTGTTCATGAAAACACACCCGTACTGACCCGAGCCGCACCGTACCGCTCCAGCTTTTAGTTTTTATTGTTTTTCTGAGTTTAGTCCAAGGTATATGTCCTGATTTAGACCTGTCCTGTACTACGAAGCCAGTTGAACCTACACTGTTAAGACGAAACCTTAATCTCGATCTGGAGTGGGTTCTCTGTGGAAATGTGAGCGCCTTCATGTTAACACTACTCCTGTCTTAAGCCTAGTTTCAGGCATAGGTTTAGGACTAGTTTAGTTCTATGTTTCAGGATTTGGGTCCTGAGGTTTGGTTAATTAGAAAATTTAGTTCTGAATTGTCAAGAAACAAACCAACTCTTCTACAAAGAGTTTGAGCTCTGATAGTGACTGAGATTAAAACCTATCCCTCACTTTATCTGGCCTTTATCCAAATATGGTCAACACTTCCGGCTCCATAAACAGCTTCACTGAAGTTAAATGCTCTTGGTCCATTATTCTTCTACTGTCTGTGGCCTTCCTTCACTCACATAACTTTAATCCTACTGTTCTCTGCTTTAAAATGTATTTTTATAAACATTGTCCTTGTGTTAAGACATTATATTTTGCTATAAAGTTGTTAAGACTAAGATTTGTAAATTGTTTTGCAACAGTTGAACACTGCAGTTGTTAAAACGATGTAACACTGCCCTCTTATGGCGGTTTGTCAGAACACACACAGATGCCAAGTTTTACATTTGTTAATACACAACAATCATAAAAATAAATGTTTTCTTTTTAACTGTGCAAAATGCTTTTTGTTTCAGTAAAATGACTAAAAACATTTTATTGTGAAAAACAGGATTAGGTAAATGTGGTTTAGTCCTGGTTTAGACTACGTTTTGGTTTTGTCAAGTTTTTGTATTTGCTTAGACCTGGTTTACTGTTGGTTTGGGCTTTGTTAAGAGTAGTTTAGACCTGGTAAGTCCTAGTCTAACTCTAGTTTAGTTCTCGTGGTTTGGTCCTGTTTCTTAATGTTCTAATCCTATCTTTTTCCTGGTTTGGATTTAATTTAGTTCTCTTGGTTTAGTCACAGGTTTTGTTCTAGAGGAAATCCTGATGTAGACTTTGCTTGGTTTTATTCTAGTCCTTGTTTAGCCTTAAAACAGTTTTAGTCTTACGTTCGGTCCTCTTCTGAGATGATTTTAGTCCTAGTTTTGGTGTAAGGTGTAGCCTTGGTTTAAACTGGTTTATATTTGACTCCTGGTGTAGTCCTGGTTCAGACTTCAGTCATCTCCTTGTCCTGGGTTGTGGACTAGGACTTTTAGTTTTTCTTTCTTGATTTAGTCCAGTTTAGGTGCTAGATTTAGTCCTATGTTAATCCTAGTTTAGACCCGGTTTAGTCCTAGATTAGTCCTGGTATATCCCCAGATCCTAGGTTCAATCGTATTTACCGACACTGTTAAACAAGTCTGAAATATTTACAGGGAAATACTGTTAAAGATCAACAGCACATATCTGTAAAAGACACTAGTATGAGATCAAAATGAATACACAAGTTTAGAACTGAAATATGTCTAAAAATACATAAAATTCAATGCATATTGTTAAAATGAATAAAAGGACATTACCATATCACCACATGCAAGTAATTACTGTAATTATTCTATATAAAAATAAAATAAAAAAAAACTACAGGGATTAGCAAAAATATATTGTAAATTTTTTTCTTTTTCTGTGCTGTAAAAAAAAGTTTTGCCTTTTCAAATTTTTCAAATTACAGTAAAAACTGAACCCCAACTGCCATTTTTTTTTTGTAATTTGTCTTTTGTTTTTTTTTTTACTCTGTACTGATATTAACCTGTACCAGTTAATATCATTCTTATCCATCCATCCAAAGCGGGGGCTGCCAGTGTGTGGATGGTGTCTAAAACCTCACCTTGTTGCTCAGATGCCTTTGGTTGAAGCCACAGCTCATAAATCCACAGCTCAGCGCTAGTTTTCACCCGAGTGCGAAAGAGCAGACACCGAGTCGAAAAACGCAACAACCTAACACCGCAACTTAGACCAACGTTTGCAGAGGATCAAAGCACTTTGTTTGTTTTGTGGATTATCTTTGAACACTGAGGACTGGACAAATGCAATTCCTCAAGTTAAACCCTCAAAGAAGAAATGAAGACATTTCTTCTTTAATGAATTACTGTTTGAATGGGTAACTTTGAAGGAAAATGGATCCTTTGGAAGCGTCACATCCAATGGAAATGCAAAAATACAGTCTGAACCTTCCTCGGCGATGTAGCAGTGTGCTGCAATCTTGTTTCTTCTTAATAACCTTTGAAAATCCCAAGCTATACAGAGAAACAAAAGCTCTTTGACAACATTTCTCATGCCCAAGGTTTGTCTGTTGATCTATTTGTGGGAATCTTATTAGCATTTTTAAGGGATCTTTGCTTGGACAGTTTTGACAGGACTTTAAAGGTTTTTGTTCAAGACAGATTTGTGTTTTCTTCAGAAAACTTTGGCAAATTGGCTTTGTTAATTAGACTCTTCAAGTTCCCCAAGTTGCAATTGTAGTGCTAATCACGCTTTCCCAATGATTGCTCTCTGAATCTGCCATGAACTGCACTCCTAATGCCACTGTCGGTCCACATCTGGGACTGGCTTTGAGCCCAGGCGCTGGAAGTGGGGCGTCCCAGGACAGCGGCATCGGCAGCAGTGGCTCTTCAGGAGGAGGTTTGTGGGTCCCGTCTCTCCTCGGGGCGACGCTGATGGTCATGTGTGCCATAGGAGCCGTCGGAAACACTTACACCCTCGTGATAACTCGATCGGCAGCTCTTCGACGAACCGGGTCTATGTACATCTACATCCTCAACTTGGCTTTAGCCGACTTGCTCTACCTGTCCACCATCCCGTTTGTGGTCTGCACATACTTACTACATGACTGGTTATTTGGCGAGGCTGGCTGCAGGATACTACTGAGCCTCGATCTTCTCACGATGCACGCTAGCGTTTTTATTTTGGTTGCAATGAGTGCTGAGCGATACCGCGCTGTTGCAAAACCCTTCATGGCTCTCAGATCCTCGCCAAGAAACCGCAAGGTAGTCGCCAGCTTCATTTGGGGGATCTCTCTTGTTCTCACGCTCCCGATGATGATCATGATCCGACTTAGCGAAAGCAAACCAAACATGTCTGGAGTGGTAAAAAGGATTTGTTACCCAACGTGGACTCCGGAAGCTTTTAAAGTTTACATCACGTTGCTGTTTCTTACAAGTGTCTTACTTCCTGGATTGGTCATAGTGGTGCTGTACATGGGACTAGCTCAACGCTATCGGACGGCTCAATCTCGACTGGGAGTAAGCAGCCGCTCCACGAGAAGACGAGGACTCAAACAGAGAGTGGTCTCAATGGTTTTCAGCATCGTAGTGGCTTACTGGGCTTGTTTTTTGCCGTTTTGGGGATGGCAACTGGCCAAAATGTTCTCCCCGGAGTCCCTCAGGGCGCTGTCCCCGACTGCTCACAATTACATTAACTTTATTCTAACGTGTCTGACCTACGGAACAGCTGTATCAACCCTTTTCTTTATACGCTTCTGACCAGGAACTATAAGGATTACTTGGCTCAGAAAGGTCAGTCGGCCGGTCAAAGCAGGACGGATCAAGGGTCAGCTGTAAGCACGCCCCTGCAGGACCACTAATTATGAAACAGTAATGAATAAAATACCAACTAATGATTGTATTCATCTAAATGTTGGAGATGTAATCAGTTGTACACATTAAAGCTGGATTGAACTGTCATCGTTGAATTGAATGATCTTTTATGAAAACGCCAATATTTTGCATGTTTTAGCTCGATTTTTAACAACCCGGTACTTTTGGGTGGGTCACATTTTATACATTTAATTGGTTAAACTCCAAGGTTAAAACCAATTTTCCACAAAACACTAAAACATTACATTAAATCTCTGAGTTTCCCGTTAGACTGTAGAGATTAAACTATGTCTTACTTGCTGCCTTTTTCTTTATTTTGATCTTTTTTGAGCTGTTTGCTGTAAAATAATACTGTTTTACAACGAAATAACCCATTTCCTGGTTTTATTTGTTGTTGACGTCAGTGTCGACCAATGAGAGTTCTCGTTTTTTCCTGAAGTAAGCGGTGAGTGGCCCAACACTTGCTGTGGGCTGATCATTTTATCTAATAATATTTTTCCTTATAAAGCCTAGACGACATCTTAAGGGCTCTTTTTTCCAGAAGATTCCTGTTACAATAGGCTTTAGGAGATTCTGTTAAACTAAATACAAGAATATAAAATTAACTAATAAATTCTCAACACAATACAACTGACATTAACAGCTTCTACTGTTGACTCTGGCGCTTGTCGAGAAGGATATTTAATGTGCGTCGAGGGAATGTGTTCGTGCACTGCCACATTCTTCTGCTGCAGCACTTTGGAGTCTTGGTGCAAATTGTCTCTGTTTAAATCTCACCTCAGTAGCACATTGTCGCTTTAACAACAGTACTTATGTATCTTTTCTCTTGTTTGTTTTCTGTAGAAAAAAAATACATTTCAAATGGTACAATTAGAAATGCTATGTCCATGTAAGGCGACGAATTAACTATGGTTAACAATGGTCTAGTTTTTGCACAATACTACGATCACATCATTTCCTAATTTCTGACTCGTTTTTTTCCAGTGCAACAAAACCACAGTGTGGTCCACAGAGGTTCTCAATCATCCAGGGCATATATGAGAAAATGTTTCAGAGAAGGCATCTGGACATAAGGTTAAAGACGTTTAAGTCCTTATCCAAAAGATTTTGAGAAAGTTTTGAATCCTTAGCCATGTTGAGCACAAGGTTATTTGATAAAGCATATTGTTGCTATAACGTCATGCCCCAAATGTGATTGTATTCATTAGTCCATCCACCACATACCAACCCTGATTTAAGGTAAACTGTTGGGAGCAGAGTGTTATCTTTACTGTTATTGGTTAAAAGGTCCTGAAAGCAAGGCTCTTTCCATAGATATTGCAGTACAAAATAACCCCCAAATCGCTACTGCCCAGTGCCCCCAAAGTTATTAAAAGCAAATCTGACCAGGTTTTATAAAGTATTAGTGTTAAAAAAACGAAAACAAAAGACACTTCAGACATTTTCAGTGTTTATTAACAAACCCAGATATTTTTGAGATTGATTTCAAACAAACTCTGACGTAACATGAAGTATGGCTCCCTCTGCTGGTCATGACAGCACTGACAACTCCTGGGTTTAAAAAACAAGAGCCCGACAGCCTAGGTCAGGTCAAGACGAGCTCTATTTGACCTTGATGCCGACGATCCTGGCGTCTCCGCTGACGTCGAAGTATCTGTATTTGACGTCGCCGAGTCGGTTTGGGAAGTCTATCATGCTGCCGTCGGGAAGCCTGATGTAAAAGTTCTCCATGTTGAAGCTGATGTGGAACTGAGAACGAGACAGGGGAAGTTAAGAGGCGAGTGGTAAAGTTTTGATCAGGTTTGCCTGAGTCTAGTCATCTGGAAAACGGCTTTGAATAGTTTAGTAGCTTTACATCAGATCAGTGTCTCAAGACCGAGACTAGACCAAGACCAGCATTTTGAGTTACCACAGCAAAAGTTTACAGCTTTATAAACAGAAACCATTAATAAAACACCTTTTTTAAATCCAGTAGAATACTATAAAAGCTGGGAGATTAGAAATACGTGTGTACACGCAGGAACATATACATTCTGTTTAAGACTTCTGTTTGCTGATCGTTTGCAAAGATTATGCAATAAGTAATGCAGTCATTTGTCCCAAGTTCAATCAGATAATGGTCATTAGAGTTTATTGATGGGCTGTGACTGAAAAAACACAAGGCAACTTTTATTGGATCATAAAATGTAATCGCGTCGGTCTTTTTGTGCAGAGTCACTGGGGGATAAGAAGACTTGTGTGTAATGGGTCAAACTTGAGATAAGCTCAGTGTTTTTGGGTTTCATTAGAAAGTGGAGTCTGCAAAATGTGAAATCCATCTTGAGGCAGAAAATGTGTTTGAATTGGTGTCACTGAGCCCAGAGCCACTTTTTGATTAATCATCGAATTCAAACTCAATTTTTACTCGGTCTCAGACGCCAGGCGAGAAGAAGCTGGGAGCCTTGTTACACATTAAACCTGAGGCCCAGAATATTAATTACATCTACATTATAGCATCAAAACCCAATGACACTCTCCAAACACATGTTTATGAAGAGGTAACTTGTTTAAAGTATTTTGAACAAGTGTCTTTCTTCAGGACTAAACGGCGCAGTGGAGCAGCTAGAAAAGAAAATAAAAGATCTGAAAAACACACCTTGCACTCCTCGCCGCGACAGAACGGAAAGTTCATGTTGCGGAGCTCGTCGCCCCAGGAGCCTCCAGACAATGAGTTGAAGACGAGGGTGTTGACGTCGCCTCCCTGGTCGAAGCGGGCGTTCAAGTGCATGGCGATGTTCTCAGGGTCGTGACCGATGTTGATGGCGAAGCTGTGGAAGAAAAGTGGGTTTAGGCTCAGAAGTCAAGGAAATGGTCAGATAAAATGAGTTTGTGGGACTCACGAGTTGCAGCCGCCCTGAGGCCTGATGCGCACCTTGAACTCCTGCCCCATCTTGATCGTCATGTCCTGGACTTTCTGGAAAAGTGACAAAAGCATAATATGGTTGACAATATATCAAGTGCAATGCCTGAATTTTCCCTTTGTTATAGGTTATGTCCAGAGAATCACATTTAACCTGCACTACACAAGTTTCTTTTTTGTCCTTCCCTCAACAGAAACATCGCAACCTTTTCTGCTTCTTTTATTAAAAACAAGCCAAAACACAACCAATTTTCCACAAAACATTACCGTCAGTGTAGATTATAGCTGAGCTGAAACGTTAATCCAAGTTTCTGTTAGACTGTGTCAACCAATGAGAGCGCTCCTTTTTTACTGAACCGAGCTGTGATTGGCCAAACTCCTGCTGTGTTTGATTATTTTTAGCTTTTAAAATCCTTCATTATAAAGTCCAAGTAATATCTTAAAGTCTCGTTTCATTTTGGTGAGCTGCACAGGCTTTTTCCTTCAGAAATTTTGACGTTTGTAGTGTGTAGTCCACCTAAATGTTACAGATGCATTCATTATGCTAAAGCAAGGACTTGAATTTAGCCTTAGAAGATTAAATTTGTGATTACAGTTATGGTTTTTGAACATTGTCAGGATCAAGTCAAACCCAAAGGTCAGCTGAGCACCTAGAGCCTCCCATTAAATGGAATAAAGGAAAGTGTGGATGAAGCTGAAGAAAACTCAAGGTCATCAGTTCAACACAAAACAAAGGCTCAAAGAAATGTTCATATGTTGAACCTTTCGTGAAACAATATTGAAGTCATTGAGTGCTGGTGTTCTTATCACGTTTGTCGATGATTAGCCAGTTTAACAATGTGCTCACTGTTGTAAAAGATCAGAAACAGGAACAAGGAGGATGGATCTCTGTGACTTTTATCCGGCATGAGGCTGTAAAACTGTAAATGAGGCCCACAGACACTGTAGCAACAGCTCAGATAAGAAAGGGAACCTGCTCTGTGTGGATACAGGACAAGCTTTAATTACTTCTGCAGTCAATGAGTTACTCTGATTTCAGTCAGAGTTTGTCGTGTAAACTCAACGTGTCGTTTAAATTTAGAGAGCGATTGTTTTTGAGTCATTAACAGTCTGTTGCATGACTCAGTGACTTTCTACAATTAAAAAGGGTGTAGTCAATTATTTTTACAATATTTGATTCCATTATCTACGACTACTTGGCGCTTGCCCGTCCAATAAAACTAATTAAAACCTTGTTTCCGTGTGCGGCTCTGGCTTCAGGAAGTTAAATATTTATGGTCCATCTGCATTAAAGACAAGCACAACCTGTGACTTTAAAGAGTGCATCTGCAGCAGTAAGTCCAGGATTTACTCTTTATTTTAACACCGCATCAAGGTTTAAAGTAAACGTCTGCTCATGGCTTTATATCAAAGACCTTTCAGACTCATCTAGTTTTTAATCATTTTTAGTCCTTAGACCGACCTGGAAACCATAAAAGTTAAATAAGAGTCCTGGATAAGTGCGAGTCCCACAGTGAGACCCACTCTTTAAACAAAAATGATTATCAGTATTCAGGGTTGTGCTGAGAATCCATGTTTATCTAATCAGTAAAAGAATAAAAACCATCACCTGAGCCTCGTGAGCCTCAGGGAGAGTCAGTGTAAGGTCTGGACCACACCCTGAGACAGAACTGGAGATTATATTTACTCTGAAAACACCGCTTCTGCTCACGGTTTATCAGAGACAGTTCCACCTTTAGTGCCGTATACACAAGTCACCTATAGCACATAAGCCTTTGAGAGTCAGGTGTGTGTAGACCTGTCCAGAGTCCAGCTCAGGGCCAATCAAGGCACAAGGTGAGCGTTTATGAAAGCAACAGGTTTAACAAACAGGTTCAAAATACAGTTTCTATTGAAATCCATCTTAAACCTGTCTGCATCCATTTAAAAGAGTTTAAAAAAAAAAATAGTTTAAGACTGAATTTAAAATGTTAAGAAAAAAAAAAAAAAAGTCTCATTGTGTTTGTACCTTTATGTAAAGCATAATCTAAATTAAACCTAAATTAAACCTAAAAAAAAAAAAAAAACACCGAGTAATAAATGCATTTAAAAACAGGAACCAAACTGTCCCCTGTTCATTTACTCAGACCTGACTTATATTAAAAATACATTTTATGAGCATCTTGTGAGTAATAAAACACAGCAGACATGTTTTTGAGGTGGTGCCATGTAAAAAATAAAATAAAAACAAGTTGGAGTCACTGCTGAGGCAAAAATTGCAGGTGGACGTTCAAACGACTCTTAAAACAGGTGTAAAAACGAGTGCCTCACCTGGTGGAGCATATACCACATATCTGGGAGACCTGGGTTTGATTCCAGCTTGTTTTTTAGTTTAGTGTAACAAACTAACATTCTGCTAAAGAAAAGTTTTAAGAAACAAAGTTAGAAAATGATCAGTCATATTTATGAGAAAGAAAATTCCAGTCATTATCCTCGACAGGTTCAACTTTACTCATCACTGCTATAAGAAAAATGTTATTTTAATCACATCTAAACAGGGATTAAATAAAACACACACCTACATTTTACATTGAATTTACAACTTTATATTTTATTCACTAGTTTGGGATCTTTAATTTAAAAGAAATATAAAAATATTAAATAATTTGTGCTACAAGAGATATTAGAATAAACTCTTTTCATTATGTTGAGGTTTCTAAAAAAGCTTCCATCTTAATAATTTCAGACATATTTTGAAACAAGAGTTTTAGACCTCTAAAATATCCCATTAGTTGTTCTTTACCAGCGCCTAACAATTAATCACTGCTGTTTCCAAAATGTTGAGCTTTGTTTAAAGTTAAAACTCAGATTAAAAGTTTGTTCTTTGTCTAAAGTTTAGACTCTAAACCGTCTGAAGCCCTTCGACACAAGAATCCCTTCAGATTAAACATTATTCAGGTCTAAAGTGTGAAGGACAGGTAAATGTGCTCAGCGCTCACCATGTCGGCGGTCTTCAGTGGGCTGTGCCTCAGGTGCAGCTCGGAGCTCAGGTGAGAGCCTTTTATAGCTCAGTCCGACCGGAACCGGAAGTGAGCCGGCGACAGATAACGCAGAAATAATTATATATCATTTGGATTCCTTACGTTGAGCCTTTGTGCTGGGCCTGTCCTCGGCCGGTGGGCGGTCCTCTGATTAGGGACACGTGCGCCTGTGTCCCGGGGAACAAGTGTCCCACACGGTCCTCTGATCAGGGACACGTGCGCCTGTGTCCCGGGGAAGTGTCCCACCGTCACTCTGCCCTCATATTCAGAACTATCTTACATAAATAAATTATTCTATTTTTGATAAAAACTCGGGGTGTGGTCTTTTTGCACGTGCCACGCGCTGATAACTCGTTGGAACCGTGCGCGTGCTGCTGAGTTGCTTTGTTGAGACCGAAGTGTTGTCTCTAAGCGCAGTGTGGGACCAGTCCGTTCGTCTCTGAGAGGAGTGTCTGGAGCACGTCTTGTGGAGTTGTTTATTGTAGTTCCTCTTTCAAACCCACAGGTTCACAGGTAAACACCCACCGCGAGCTGAAGACTTAATCTGAGTCAGAGTCTGTCACAGGTAAACACCCACCGCGAGCTGAAGACTTAATCTGAGTCAGTCTGTTCGTCAGATTATGGCCTCCGTTTGCTGACGCTCCTTCAGGACGTTTTTTGAATGGATAAAAAAAAAAACAGTTGAAAATGGAAGTATATTGTGTCCGATGGGCTGACTTTTGAGAGTTCCAACAGTATAAATGGATTTGATTCGTGATGATAAACTGGAAAATGCTTTTATTTGTGAGTATTGCGCATTGTTTGTTTGACCCTGACACTTTCCATTGATGGAGTAAAAATATAATTAAGTAGAAGCTTTAGAGCATCACTCTCGGAGCACACTTCTGTGAAACAGTGAAGCTTAGTTCTCAAAGGACACTGTGGTTAAAGTCTCCCATTAAAAATAATTTCTTTAGGACCACATCTGTCGTCTTTAGTGGGACAAACCAGAGGACACACAAACTCCTGGATGGGAATCGAACCTAGGACCTTCTTGCTTCTGCTGACAGTGGCCACAGCCCACGAGTATTGGGTTCAAAGGGAGGGGGTAACTTCAGAAAAAGCTCAAACTTGGCAGGATCCTCAAAAGCCTGGAAACCACGTGAAGCTTTTTCCATGACAGCACAGCAGGACTTTTAAAGAAAACTCTTTATTGATTATTGGAAAGGTTTTGTTTTACATTTATCACAAGTCCTTTTTGTCATTTACGGTACATTGCACACTGCCCAGCTGTGATTGGTCCCAGGATCCAGTGAAGACAAAACTACAGATGGATGTCTAAAATAAAGACCGAAGTGATTTTTGTGACGTTCTTTGAATTGGTGTAAATTTGAGACACTTAATCAATAGTTCAGAGTGCTGTTGTCAAATACAAAGTGTTCACAAAAACATGCTCTTAAATGGACAGTAAACAGTCTTATCCTATAAAGATGGACCCAGAGTCATACACGAGGAATGTTGGTTTCAGTGGATTGAAAATGTCACAGCAGGAAAATAACTTACATTTTCTATGATACATATCAGAAGTAAAAGAACTTTAGCTCACAGCTTTTTACCCAGCTGCCCTTTGTCCCATAAACATGACATCAGGATAATTTCACAATGACATACACTCTTTCCAGGACACCACACGGATCCTCAGCGGGGCTGCACGATTTTGGAAAAATGTACAATAACTTTAAAATATTGAAAGGCTATATTTGAATGCTCTTTTACAGGAAAAACAAATAACACTCTGGACTAACTTTTACTCTTTATAGAAGTGTCTAAACCAGGACTTTTTTATTTGAACGCCCCACAGTTTGATTTAAAGCTTTGTTTGAATATTTTGGGATGATTTTGACAGAAAAAAAATATCTTTATGATAAAAATATTGCAATCAATAATTTTGTGATAATGATATATTTGCGATATATCGTGCAGCCCTGATCAGGTTTGAAAAGATTTGAATGAAAGTCAATGGAGAGCAGCAAATTATATTCCATCTGTGAGATGTGTAGGATTAACTTTGGTCCACTTATTAGTCAATAAAGAGTACTTGAATGCACCACAGCTCCAGCTCAATTAACACACACACACACACACACACACACACACACACACACACACACACACACAATTTATGACAGATTATGTAATATACTCGATCAGGGATCAGTTATTTCATTTTGGTCATTTTGTTGACCTTTGCATATTTTTCTCCAAGTTTATTTTTTTCCATATAATTTTTTTGAGTACTTTTAGTTGTTCATTGCATCGTTTTATTCCTAATCATTACCAATTTTACAAAACCAGAGGCAATCTTCACATTAAAGGCCCACAGACTTTCACAAATATTCCCCTAAATCTCCATTTGTGGAAGAGGAAAGATGAGCAGAAATGAGCAGCTCTGGAAGAAAATTACACAAACACGTGGATTTTTGCTGTCTTTTATATATATATATATATATATATATATATATATATATATATATATATATATATATATATATATATATATATATATATATATATATATATATATAGAAGAAAAAAAGATGTGAAGCTGCCAGTAAAGACAAAGCAATTGAGAAAATAGTTTGCTGCCCCTCATTGACTTTCATTTTAAATTTCTCAAACTCTATTTCTATGATCCATGTTTAAAAACATTGCAAAAAAATGGCTTATATTTCTTTAAACAATGGGTTCATCGTCATTTAATCTGACGAGTCATGCCCCTAAACTCTCACATTAATCACAGAAGATTATTTTTGGACATAAAGTCTCCCACTGTGGGATTAACATGTTTTAACTTCTTCTGAAGTTTGAAATACTTGGACACATTTGCATCAACATGATCTCCACATAAAGTCACTCAGGGTGCACTCACACTATTCGTGCCCGAGTAAACTCACACTGACACGAGCCTGAGCACAGTCCAATCTTTTAGTCCACCTGGATTTATGCTGTTTTTACATGTTTTTAGTTTTAGTTCGGTGTCTGTACAAACAAAAGCACAACACTACAGTCTATGAGGCTTATTTTTACAAAGAATTCCATCACCTGCCCTGGGTTAAAGAGTTAAAACTAACTGTACAAACTCTTCACTGCAGTTTCTAGCAGCTTATTTCTGGCTCATTGTGCGCTGTTCCGGGTTAAACATAAAAAAAAAAATAATAAAAAAAAATGGAGTAATTAATCAAGCGACCATATCATTAATACTCTGGGGTATGGTTTGTGAGGGCACCCTTTACACTGACAAAAAACAATTAATTTAAAGGTGCAGTGTGTCAAATGTTGTAGGACACAGTTAAACAGCTCAGAATTACACTCTTTGCTTTGTCCATTTTAAGAAAGTAGACATTTAAAGCTTTGAAAGAAAGGAAGGAGGAAGGAAAGTGGAAGGAGCCCAGAGAGGACAAAATACAAACTGAGCTCAAAGAGAGGACAAAATGCAAACTGAGCTCAAAGAGAGGACAAAATACAAACTGAGCTCAAAGAGAGGACAAAATACAAACTGAGCTCAAAGAGAGGACAAAATGCAAACTGAGCTCAAAGAGAGGACAAAATACAAACTGAGCTCAAAGAGAGGACAAAGTACAAACTGAGCTCAAAGAGAGGATAAAATACAAACTGAGCTCAAAGAGATGACAAAATGCAAACTGAGCTCAAAGAGAGGACAAAATACAAACTGAGCTCAAAGAGAGGACAAAATACAAACTGAGCTCAAAGAGAGGACAAAATGCAAACTGAGAAGGACATACTGAGAAAAGCAGGAGAATCACATTTATGTTTCACATTCTTGCTGAAGGCTTAGGACTTTAAGAAACTAAACGGATTTCACTATCTTTTTATTATTTTTTTAAACTCATCATCCAACCTATTTCCACTGGGTTTATTAATAAAGTGTGAAATTACAATCTTGACCACTAAAAGAACACACTGCACCTTTAAGTTTGACAAATGGCTTCAAAGCAGACCCTCTTTTTAAAGACAATCTACAGGATTATCATTCAAAATAAATATAAAACATTCTTTTACAAAAAAATAAAAAGTAAAAATCCTGCATAATTCATCTTTAAAAATCATTCAGTCTGTGGCACAAAGTGAGATTGTTCCCTTTTAGAGGTTGATTTCTTTCTGCTTCAGTGTATCGTCCTTAAACTGAGCAGAGTTATGGCCGACTTGTGTCATGAGCAGTGTCTTGGTCCAAAAGTGAAATATCTTACGTGTTTGAAGTCAGCTTTAGGACTGGCTCACAGAAGAGTTCAGTCCCTGTTGGTCCTTTCACGGCAGCAGGGCCTCCCCCTCCTCGACCCAGAGCAGGTTCAGGACCTCGTTCTGCCTCTGCTCTCGTTGGTGGATCCTCCGCAGACGCAGCACGTACAGCAGGATGGACAGCGCCACCACCAGGATGCACACCGACAGCACGTGGTGGTTGTAAACGAAAGACGGACGCAGCCAACTCGAGTGGCTCGTGCGTAACGACTCCTGCTGCCACAGTCGACCACAACGCCGTAATTCAGAGACAGGTTATCGACGTCTGTGGCCTCCATGGACTCCATAGACAGGTATCTGGAAAACATCCGATAAACTACGATAAATATCGATATAACCTGTTTGGCAAAGAAAAAGGGCTTACTACTATTCTGATCAGACTGAAGCCACTTATATTATATTTAGTTAAACAGCTGTTCAATAAGGCCCTGAGTGAAATGGAAAAGAGTTCATATGACTAAAGTTAGGAGTAAGTAAGTTCAGTCTCTGTGTGGTGTGTTCAAGGACAGACCCCAAACACATCTGGAGTTCTTCTCAGAGTCACTTTAATGAGTTATCAGCAGGTTATATTTTCAACTGACCAGTCCACTAAAGATTAAGCATGTTAAAAATTAACCTGTTGTAACTTTTCCAGATAACTTTGTGTTTTATTTAAAGAGAATTTAGGCAAACGTTCATCAAAACAGCCGTTCATTAAAGACGCAGCATTCATTCATTTTCTGAATCATATTTATCCACAGTTGTTCATTAAAGCCGATACAGTCACAGTGAACAGCAGGGGGGTCAGTGAAGGCCACAACTCCATTCAGAACAGGAGCTGTGGTGCATTCACTGACAGGAGACTCGGCTGTAATAGCACTGAAAAAAATGTTTGTGCTGTTGACTGTGACCTCTGTGTTTAATTAATCAGGTAGCTTTTAGCCCAAACGTTTACCCCGAGAGACAGAAAGCTAAAAAACAAACATATTGGAAATGCATTCATGAGATGGAAGCAATTGTGGGATCACATTTGTTTCTCTTTCTTGACATTTCTATTCAGAGCTAGAATTCTAAGACAAGCTGTAATGTATTAGTATTTGGCGAGTTGGCATGGTCTTGGTATCATCTTGAATCCTCAGTCAACATGAGCTTGGTTTATTGGTTCAGTTTGCTCCAGGTGAAACCCCTCAGGTCTAAACAGTTTGTTTTCTTTGCACAGTACATAAACTCCTGTGTGTGTCGTCTCACTTGTTCGGTCGTGCCCCGAGGCGTCGCTGAGGGCTCCACAGCAGCAGCAGGAGCAGCGCGGAGCAGATAAACGCCAGGAGAAACACCAGCCTCTGCCTCGGGACGCAGCCCAGGGACAACAGGGACACGCTGCAGTACCACGAGGCCGGCACGCACGACAACGTGATCCTGAAGACGGGACAGCACAGTTTAGATTTATGAACACATTTTTAAAACATATGTCTTTAAAACAATATTATTATTGGACTTTTTAACTATGGTTTAGTTTAAACACACAACTGTATCCTCTAACAGCACAATTCTAAAGACAATTAATCTTACTGTCCTAAATAAAAGTATTTTAGCACTTTGTAATGTTTCTGCTGCATTTCTTTTAAATTGTGGTTGATTGGACGACACAGAATCCTTACTCGGACGTAGGGCTTTAGAAAAGCTGCAAAAGTTGGTGCTATAGTCCTTGAGTTGTATTGTAGTCTTTTTAATGAAAACATTACTTCCAATTTTAAAGATTTAAATTCATTTAATTTAATTACAGCGTAACCTAATTATTTGTGGTTAGTACTAGTGCTTCACAGAATATTCCAAAACTGTTGTTATCACAATATGAGCAGGCTAAATATTTAAACAGTTTAGTCAAAATATTATGGTTTTCTAAGTGGCCAATGATAATACTTTTTTTCTGTCCAAATAACTGTCCAATCAAAGCCTTAAATAAAACTGTGATGTGACCAAACATAGAAGTAAGAGACCCTCGTGTAACCAGTAAAAGTTTAGAGCCTTGCATGTTTTTCTGATATCGTGCCCAGCGGATAGATCATATTTCCTACACACACAGTAATATAAGAAGTACTAGGGTTGTGCCATATTGGATCACGCAAAATAAACAAGTGCAATTTGCTGTAAGTGTTATTTGTAATATAGAGCATCCCTGAACAGAACTGTGCTCTACATCTGTCTCTGTCACTGAACCGAGACACAGTGGATTCAAAAAGAAACTTGTGTTTCCGCTCAACTGTATGGCCCTAGTGTCTCAGAAATGGATTTAATCCAAATGTAAAAGCTTCTTTAACGGAAACAGAAGGGCTTCAGCATCAGATGAAATACTGCTGTTGTCCTGTGCTTCTCTGTCTGAGCGGGGCTTTTTATAAGTCTGACTTCAACTCAAGGTTTCATCGACTGCTTTTTTTTCTTGCAGAGAGAAAAAAAAAGAACATATGTCAACAAAAGTGTGTTTATTCGATTCACGCTCTCACAAGATGCTATGATGCTGTTGGTTAGACTCTCAGTGGAGATAAAGCCTGTTTTAAATAAATGCTGCAGCTGCTGGAGTTGGAAAGCTGTAAAACCTAAATATATTGATGCTTTTTAGTATTTTTAAAACATTATGGGTTTTGTTATTCTTGTGATGTAGGAGGGAGAGGTCAGGGATGGAGGCAGATTATTCAACCTCTGAAGGGAACAGCTGAATTGTGAGATAATTTTGAGGCTGTAACACCTTCCTCATGAAGAACAATTTGAAGTTAAGCATTGACAACGCTACAAAGACCAGCCTCTGTCTCCTGTAGATGTTTAAACCCTCGTGTGCGTGACATAACCTGGCACTTTGTCCAATTATGTAGTTATAGCTTGTCTAAAATCAATAATGCCTTTTTATTAGACGTATTACATCATGACTTTCCCTGAAATAATAAACTTGAGCAACAGATAAAAAGCACTATCTTTCTGCCATGTAAAAGTGTATTACCTTGCCATGAGTCCACTTCAGCAAAAGCTACAGTCGTCACCTCATTGTGTTCGAGCAGCTGTGCTTTTCTGTCCAGACCTGAGGAAGCTCACCTACCTTTAACAAAAACAGGAGGATATTTTAAAACCATATCGTCATCTGCTTTGCTATTTTGGACAAAGATGTTTTAACAAAATAAAGGCTTGCCATGTTCTTATTTGCTTCCACAACACAGTAAACACTAAAACTTTTGATCAGCTGCTTTAGTTTGACAGTATTTGGGATTAACTTCTCTTTTTCCGAAGCAGCTGTTACATTTACAACACGCTTATCTCCTCGTTACATAAGATAATTCCGTTTTCAAATAAAGATAAACATGAGTCCTTTTGTCGAAACACGTTTAAGACATAATTATAAATGTTAAACCTAAAGTCTGCCCGTTATTTTTAGGAGGAGGCTAAATAAAAAATAAATAAAAAGTAGTTACGAGCCGGCTATAACCGTTACCGCTACGTTTTCAGGAAACAAACTCACCTAAAACCTGTCTTTCTCCGCCATCACCGCTAAATCCGTGAGAATTTAAAGTCTATCGTGATATAAATGTCCAAAATCTTCGCTAATCCACTCACAGAGGATGTTAGTTAAAGGAAAGCCGGGCGGTGTAATAAAAGGTGGCTAAAGAGCAAAAAAATGGAATTTCTTCCGGGATTTTCACGTGGCTACGTCATCTCTACGTGATTACGTGGTTGCGTCAGACGTCAAGCTTCGCCGTTCAAGCACGAGCGCTCAGGGAGAGTGTATTTAGTATAAACTCGTCACTCTAACCCTCAGAGCATTTTTTGGATATTTCTCAGGAGCAGATTATATCTTGCTTTATACATTGTTTGAAGTGTTTTAAACGTCACCAAGTCCTCAAATTCCACTTCCTGTTATTTTAAAAACAATGTGTCAAACGATAAGGACAATTCTTATGGCACATTTAAGGATGAGGTACAGCTACTTAAATCTACTGCTGTTAAAAAGACTGACTGTACATTATCAAATTTAACTGAACACACTTTTTATTTCATGGATGTCAATCTAGTTTAACTGTACCATGTGTTTATAAATAACAGGACACAGTTAAAATGATGCTGAGCAAAGCTTTATTGAAAAAAGATTATAGAAAACATGGTTTTACATTAAAACTCATAAACAGATGTGAAGGTGGGGCATGTTTCGACAAATCTACAGGAAACAAACTCAATGTTTTTGTGCAGATGGTTTTCAACGGGACAGTCCCATGTTCAGAAGCCAACATGTCGTGATGTTCCCAGAGCTTTATATACAAATGTTTTCTAATGATACAATATTATAATACATTTTTTAAAAAGCCAAATATGTGACCTTTAAAAGGTGTTGTATGCTGTATTTCTATCTGAATGTTTGCATTTAATCCTGACATTGAGACGCCCTGTGATGAACGACAGTCCTTTTATAGATAACTGTGAGACCAGAACAGCTTGGTCCATCAGGTTTGGTTTCAGACATAATGTCTTCACCTTGGAAAACTGAGTCCAGATGCTTTTGCTTTAATCTTTTCGTCAAGATGACCTGTATGACTGAGAACCTTCACAGACACAAGACTATGTTGTTTGTGGGCACCAACAATGTCATACGTTTGTTTTAGTAGACCCAATGAAACACGTTATGTATTAACTGAAGAGAAACAAAACAGTTGTATATATATATATATATATATATATATATATATATATATATATATATATATATATATATATATATATATATATATATATATATATATATACAAATATATTAATATATATATATATATATATATATATATTAATATATATATATATGTATATATATATATATATATATATATATATATATATATATATACGTGATATATTTGCTGTAAGTGTTATTTGCGATATAGAGCATCCCTGAACAGAACTGTGCTCTACATCTGTCTCTGTCACTGAACCAAGACACAGTGGATTCAAAAAGAAACTTGTGTTTCCGCTCAACTGCGTGGCCCTAGTGTCTCAGAAATGGATTTTATCCAAATGTAAAAGCTTCTTTAACGGAAACAGAAGGGCTTCAGCAGCAGATGAAATACTGCTGTTGTCCTGTGCTTCTCTGTCTGAGCGGGGCTTTTTATAGGTCTGACTTCAACTCAAGGTTTCATTGACTGCTTTTTTTTTCTTGCAGAGAAAAAAAAAATAAAAAGAACATATGTCAACAAAAGTGTGTTTATTCGATTCACGCTCTCACAAGATGCTATGATGCTGTTGGTTAGACTCTCAGTGGAGATGAAGCCTGTTTGTAATAAATGCTGCAGCTGCTAGAGTTGGAAAGCTGTAAAACCTAAATATATTGATGCTTTTTAGTATTTTTAAAACATTATGGGTTTTGTTATTCTTGTGATGTAGGAGGGAGAGGTCAGGGATGGAGGCAGATAAGTCAGCCTCTGAAGGGAACAGCTGAATTGTGAGATAATTTTGAGGCTGTAACACCTTCCTCATGAAGAACAATTTGAAGTTAAGCATTGACAACGCTACAAAGACCAGCCTCTGTCTCCTGTAGATGTTTAAACCCTCGTGTGCGTGACATAACCTGGCACTTTGTCCAATTATGTAGTTATAGCTTGTCTAAAATCAATAATGCCTTTTTATTAGACGTATTACATCATGACTTTCCCTGAAATAATAAACTTGAGCAACAGATAAAAAGCACTATCTTTCTGCCATGTAGAAGTTTATTACCTTGCCATGAGTCCACTTCAGCGAAAGCTACAGTCGTCACCTCATTGTGTTCGAGCAGCTGTGCTTTTCTGTCCAGACCTGAGGAAGCTCACCTACTTTTAACAAAAACAGGAGGATATTTTAAAAACATGTTGTCATCTGCTTTGCTATTTTGGCCTAAGATGTTTTAACAAAATAAAGGCTTGCCATGTTCTTATTTGCTTCCACAACACAGTAAACACTAAAACTTTTGATCAGCTGCTTTAGTTTGACTGTATTTGGGATTAACTTCTCTTTTTCCGAAGCAGCTGTTACATTTACAACACGCTTATCTCCTCGTTACATAAGATAATTCCGTTTTCAAATAAAGATAAACATGAGTCCTTTTGTCGAAACACGTTTAAGACATAATTATAAATGTTAAACCTAAAGTCTGCCCGTTATTTTTAGGAGGAGGCTAAATAAAAAATAAATAAAAAAGTAGTTACAAGCCGGCTATAACTGTTACCGCTACGTTTTCAGGAAACAAACTCACCTAAAACCTGTCTTTCTCCGCCATCACCGCTAAATCCGTGAGAATTTAAAGTCTATCGTGATATAAATGTCCAAAATCTTCGCTAATCCACTCACAGAGGATGTTGGTTAAAGGAAAGCCGGGCGGTGTAATAAAAGGTGGCTAAAGAGCAAAAAAATGGAATTTCTTCCGGGATTTTCACGTAGCTACGTCATCTCTACGTGATTACGTGGTTGCGTCAGACGTCAAGCTTCGCCGTTCAAGCACGAGCGCTCAGGGAGAGTGTATTTAGTATAAACTCGTCACTCAAACCCTCAGAGCATTTTTGGGATATTTCTTAGGAGCAGATTATATCTTGCTTTATACATTGTTCGAAGTGTTTGAAACGTCACCAAGTCCTCAAATTCCACTTCCTGTTATTTTAAAAACAATGTGTGAAACGATAAGGACAATTCTTATAGCACATTTAAGGATGAGGTACAGCTACTTAAATCTACTGCTGTTAAAAAGACTGACTGTACATTATCAAATTTAACTGAACACACTTTTTATTTCATGGATGTCAATCTACTTTAACTGTACCATGTGTTTATAAATAACAGGAGACAGTTAAAATGATGCTGAGCAAAGCTTTATTGAAAAAAGATTATAGAAAACATGGTTTTACATTGAGACTCATAAACAGATGTGAAGGTGGGGCATGTTTCGACAAATCTACAGGAAACAAACTCAATGTTTTTGTGCAGATGGTTTTCAACAGGACAGTCCCATGTTCAGAAGCCAACATGTCGTGATGTTCCCAGAGCTTTATATACAAATGTTTTCTAATGATACAATATTATAATACATTTTTTAAAAAGCCAAATATGTGACCTTTAAAAGGTGTATTTCGATCTGAATGTTTGCAATTAAACCTGACATTGAGACGCCCTGTGATGAACGACAGTCCTTTTATAGATAACTGTGAGACCAGAACAGATTGGTCCATCAGGTTTGGTTTCAGACAAAATGTCTTCACCTTGGAAAACTGAGTCCAGATGCTTTTGCTTTAATCTTTTCGTCAAGATGACCTGTATGACTGAGAACCTTCACAGACACAAGACTATGTTGTTTGTGGGCACCAACAATGTCATACGTTTGTTTTAGTAGACCCAATGAAACACGTTATGTATTAACTGAAGAGAAACAAAACAGTTGTAAATAGATTTGCAAGCACAGAATAAGTATGGCTCCTCTGTTTAAAGCTGCTGAGCTATGGATTAATGCAGTAATTATTAAACCTACCATTAGCGTCACAGCTAATGCACACATTAGTGCAGCGGTAGATGTTTTTGACACCATTTATTTTTTTTCCAATATTCAAGAGTGCTTGACGGCGTTCCCTCTCAGGATTAGTTTTAGGTTTAATAATATTAGG